>JAWWEN010021712.1:0-18682 GCA_035582955.1 Sycophila texana | reverse complement strand
CAAAAGGCTGTAAGAGTTCGAGCCCACTCCAGTTCCTGGAAAAGTGGGCCCGAACTCTTACAGCTCACCTACTAAAGTTCTATCTTTTTTTTTTTTTTTTTTTTGACTAGCTAAATTGACTAGAATAATGAGAGCAATTAAAATTCAACATTTATTTCATTAATGTTAAATTAGAATATTTAACTTTTTGAATTATGGTGTTAGTTAACCGGAAACTTCTCCCTTAACAAATCAAATACTTAATTTTTCTTCGAGGCTTCAACATTCAGTCACAGTTTTTTTTAAAACAAGATAATTAAGTAACGTTTAGTTTTGAATGCATGTTTCGGAAAAACTGAATTAAAAAAAAAATTGAATATTACATAGAAATCGGGTTTTCATAAAAAAAAAATCGAAACTCACTTTATGGCGCGAAGTTTGAATCTTTCATTATCGATGGATTTTTTAATGCGCAGTTTATATTTCGCGCCATAAAACAGTTTCATTTGTTCATTGATACGAAATAAAATGTTCTTGTAACGTTATAATTTTCCATAAACTTTCTATAAGAATCAAACGCAATAGAGTATAACACTGACAAATACACAAATTAAATTATTTATTCGTTCATTCTTGTACGAAAAAAAATTTTATAAAAGAACGAATTGAGTAGTCTAAATGCAAAAGCGCACGTAGATAATGTATGCACGAAACTTGTATTTACAAAATACATTAAGTAGATAACAACTACGTTATCATAGGTACACGGCGCATTAAGTTAGGAAAGCGAATAAAAAAGTGCCTGATTTTTTTTTTACAACATTGAGAAAACGAAGTAGAGACTAAATTGCGCCGCAATACTTTTACACAATTCGCGGTCCATTTACAGCTGATGAACTTACTTTCACCGCTCTCACACGGCAGTTTCGACTGTACGCCTCTCTTGTGAAAATCGCGTGATAAACGTGAAATGGATCATCGTCGAGTACCCGAAGAAATCATTAAATTTTATTCAGAGGATTTATTTCAATGAATTAAAGTAAAAGTTGTTATTTTCACGATAAATCTGCTTATAATATGGATGAAATTTATTTAATTTATTATGAATTAATTTATTTATGGATGAAATAATCTTAGGTACAGTAAGTTAACAAGTTTGTGCGCATGAAACGGCTGATGTATTTTTTATTAACAAATTTTAATTAGAGAAATTGTAATTTAATCTTTAGAATATTATGATACTTATGATAGTGATTTCTAAATAACTAATTTTAAAACAGAGATAATTTAACTTTCTTGTCGACACACTTTTATTTACGCCTTATTATAATTGTACAACCAATAAAAATTTCTTTTAGCACTTGCATAAAACTTGTTTTAAAAAAGATGTCCATTCAAACGAAAAAAATTTCCGTAAATAATTTTTTCTTGTATTGCATTTCATCATTCGTTTGCTGTCAGGCATTAAAATCAAATAGTCAAAAATTTATAATGCATGCAAAAAAAAGTAATTAGGCGCCACATTTAAATTTAAATTTTATTCCTTAAAGATTTTTGTTTGCTTAAATAGATAAAATAAATGATCATTAATAAAATTGATTTTAATATTCTAACTGTTTTGTGTAAATTATGAGAATATTCTTTAAAAAATGAATATAATACTATTAAATTTATTAGTTAATAAGCTCAATAGTATTCCCACCTTCTTCACTATTCTTCCCGCCTCGACTTTATATTTACATTTATAAAAGATTTCACAAGAAATTTGACACTTTCCGAAGTATAGAATAAAAATAATAGTTTTAATAAACTGACGCAATCGCATTTTTAAATTCTGTAATAGAAAAAATAGTGATAAATATATTCCGAATTCCTCTTCATCTTATTTGTTGGTAAAATATAATCCAATATTTTCAATTTCAATTTGGTTCTATAAAATCTGGAAAGATTTTTAAATTGCAATTCAAAGTACGCAGAGTTGAGACTTACTCTAATGGCTCTCTATTCGAATAATGTCACGAATAAAAGTATTACTTAAAGTAATGACTTGAATTACGATATTATAGAATACAACAAAAAATATATTAACAATAATTAACTTGAAAAACTCCAAATTAATACCAAATAACTTTAAAAAAGGTGAACTTAACCAACTTAATCATTTCTTTAAAAAAAAAATAAATAAATAAAAAACGAAATTAACAATAAATAACTTGAAAAAAATGAACAATAAATCGCCAGTCTCGTGCGCGTGCTCTCGTCGAGTCGAAAAACAATGAGGCTCTCTGTACCGAGGCCTCGGCACGAGATCTTTCCATCCCGAGCAGCTATGCGCGTATATGTCGCTCCTCGGCTCGACGACGGCGACGTCGATGCTCGCGCCTCCTTGCGCCTTTACGTAAGCACATCCCGTGCAGCAGATGCTGCGGCGGTTACGCAAAAGGAGGGGTTTCGCTTCGTCGGTGCCACGATCGAGAAGTTACACTTCGCGGGCGAATCTCTGCACTTTTAATTTCGGTATCGTCCGTTCGGCGTTTCCTTGTTACTGCAGGTTAACAGCGAATATCTTATTTATTTATGCTTTCTCGTTTAGTGTTAGACGTCAATGGGCATGAGTCGTATTATGTATTTTTGAAAATAATACCCGAATAGAGAACTTGTTTGAAAAAATCAGTTATGCATCCGTCCGATAGACTATTGAAGATTAATCGATATACGTATTTTTTACAGCATGTTAAAATATTATAACTTTGTAACGTCAGCAGGGAATATAGTATTTCTATACCAATCAGTGCAGTGACGCGGTACGATTTTTTTCATTTTTTAAACACGATATCTTCGTTAATAATGAAAACAAAATTTTTCAACATTTTATCAGACGGATATAATGAAATTTTTTCATTGCAAGTTCCTTGTTTTGACTCGGAGAATTTCCGATTTTATCAAACTTTTGTTGAACATTTTTCTGTACACGAGTACATGAGCTTTACAATTATTACATATTTACAATTATTACATAAGCTATATCGTCCAAGATTTAATCAATGAAAAAATTATCGTAATGTTTCCGTAATAATTATGTTTTTTGACATACTTGTACAGTAACAACTGATGTGCTGTTCGTTTACTGTAATTTTTACGAGAATTCGCTCTCAGTGTAAAATATTAACTTACAAAAAAAAAAACTTTTAGCCTAAATCTATAAAATAATTATACTGATTTTCTCGGAAGCCAAACTTTCAATATAGCGATTTCCAGAAAACATAACATGTAAGCATTAAATTTAGTAAATAATAGTCACCATATCTTACTAACACTAGTCTACTTTGCTGATCTTATCAGTAAATATTCAATAAAATTTTATAATATATATAAGTTTGTCCGATACAATTGTTTTTTTTTTTAATCTCAAAAAAAAAAAAAAAAATTGCAACCCAAAGCCCCCTTATTTCAACATTCAGCCGCGGCACTGTCGGCACATCAGACGATCAGGACCCGTTTAATTGCAGCTTTCGTATACAGATCGCCGATCGAAATCTTGACGCCGCGCTTCGCGAAATAAGGAGCCTTTTTCGCCGCGAGACGCGCGTTCCCCCGTCCAATTAGCATTATCTGCCTCGGCGTACGATTTTCTCCGCGGATCCCCCGGCGTGTGTCGACGAGGGTAGTGAGGGCGATTCGAGGAGGAGAGAATCAGGCCAGCGAAGCACACCGCGAGTCCCGGAAAAATTACTTCAGAGGACGCGGCGCGGAATTCTAATTAAAACGGCCCCCGACGATCCCCTCGGTCTTTAGGGGGAATCCGATAAGCTCGATTTATATCGGCGCTGCTGATATTATTGGCGAATTTTTGTCATTATTGACCTTGTTGCGTATAGGTATACGAAAGATTTTTTTATTTGTTGTGAAATTTTCTGAAATCGTGGGAATGCATAAAATTATTGCGATAATTTCAGCGTGACTTTTTGCTGATAGTAAAAGTTATTAGAACAAAAGAATTCATGCGGTCGGTGCGTTATAAAAATAAAACGATTATTTACTTTAAAAATTTTTTACTTATTTTATAAATCTACGGGCTTATATCCATCCATTTACAATGATTTTATACTAAGTTCATGTGAAGATTAACTCGCCCAAGGTAATGGAGTAGAGATTAAAAAGTATACTGCACTTTAATACTCGAGTGATTCTATTTTATTTTAATTTATTTTGTTTTTTATTTTTACTTTATATTTATCAACGGAAAAAATACGTGGTTATTTTTATAGATAGTAATAAAAATTCAAGTATTATAGTAAAAATTAACAAAGTTTTTCAACAGAAAACTTCATTCACAGTGGCATTTAAATTGATATAGAAGTTTTAATATACTAATTTGTAATTTTAACAAAATATTTCATTCAACAAAAGGTATATAAAAATGAGAGATATTTTCAAAGAAAAGTTTAGCTGATTCAAGAATATTTGCTTGGTAAAATTTTAAAATAGTATACATTACTATTAAAATTACTATTTTTTTTTCTTTTTTCAGTGTAAAAATAATTATGACAGAAATTTTTTTTCGAATATCTTTGCGATCAAATAATTTATTATTTATATGTATGTCTTAAATAAGTGATACGTGTCTAATGACTATCTTTCTATTTTTTGTTTCAGGTGAGTTCACAATCAAACACTCCCTGTCATTGTAAATGTAGATCTTATCCGTGAGTTTCGATTTCTTCACTACAAGCCAAGAACGTGACTCGGTAATAGTTATATTTTATTGAGGCATTAAGCCGTAACTTACGCATCGTGCTGTAACTCCTAACCACATGCTTAAGTTACCGACCAACTTTTTTTTTACCTTCACCATTTAAGACTTACACAGACTTTTTGCTAGAAACACACAGACACGATCCTCTCCGACTACACAAAGAAATTTTAAATTCTGTTCTGAAATTCATCCACGAGATAATTAACTAGACGAGTGTCAGTCTTCTGATCATGGATTTGATATGATATATCACCTTTATAAAGATTAGTATTGTTTATATATATCACTCTAATTATACACATATATTGTTATGAACAGTTAAAGTAAAAAGATATCATTAAAACTTAATTGTTACAGTAAAAAATTTTAATTTGTTCCAAAGTGATTGTTAATTAAAGATGAACTATGCATTTTTAACAAAATATATTAGTTTAAATGCATACATAATCTTCAGTTTTGTTAATGGATAGCTTATAATTGGATTGGCATATTTTTATAACGTAACAAAGCTTAAATAATGACTTAAATATAAATAGCTTTTTACTTTAACGGTTTATTTAATTTGATAGCATTGTGTAAAAAGTATTAAAAGTTGGGAGATTTATAAAAAATACTTAATCCCTATTATTGTATTATCGAAACGAAATTCACCACTGTATAAATACTAAAAATTTTAATTCTTTCATTTTTGTGAATATAAAAAGATCTCCCAAAATTTAAACAAAGTCTGACGCTCTCCTAATAAGTTAAAAAAAGAAAAATAAAAGCACAGCAAACAAAAGGAAAAAAGTAAAAAAAAAGTAAAATTGTTACTGTTTTCAAAAAACTCTCCTTTTACGCCTAAGAAGTAAATGCTCGCGTTAGCATTATAGAAGAAGCCACACAATGTTGGATTAGCTGCGCGGAGTGCGGATTAAACGGGAAAGAAAAACTAAAGAGCTCGCGGTCGAATGGAGGAGAAGACACAAAAAAAGATGGCTTTGTCGCCCGACAAAAGCTATCCCCACACGAATATATAGATAGAGGCGGATAAGATGGCTTCTGTCCGTTCCTCTGCTTTTTTCTGCATATCATTTTGTGCCGCCTCTGTCTGGAAACAATGACTGGTCTCACCGACGAGAAGAAGAAAAAAAGTCTCGCCTTTTTTTTTCTTGCCTCCGCGCGTTTACTGGTGATTTCTTAAGATTGCTCCACGGGTCGTCGACCCCGCCTTGCCTGCCCCTGATTTATTACTTTCGCTATGCTAATTCTGAGTCATTTGGAAATCGTTACTCGTCCCTTTTCTTCTGCAAGATTCATCCTCGTTAAGCTTTACACCTTGGCTGGAATAATTCGTGCGTCCGTGATAACAATTGTTTGAAAGCAGAAATTTGTTGGCTGATTCGCTTTAAAAATTGGATATAGCTCTGATGAATAAGAACAAATTTTATATAGTGCAAGATTTATAAATTTCAAAATGATAGTGTGACCACGTGGTTGATCGTCCGTTTCAGTCCAATGTACGATTAATAACTGACACACAGAAGAAATATTTTTATACAAGTATAATACGCGCATTTTAGAAAATAATCAGAACAAAAATTTATAGCAAATATTCAGACTGTTACATTTAATGTACCGATAAATTATAACCATTCTCCATTCGACGGCACTACACCGAGAGAGAAAGAATTGACGTAAAATATCTTCTTCATGCGTATATACTGTAATTTATCAGTAACAACAATTTAACAACAACACATAAGCAGTTTGATATTATTTTGATATTAGCAGTTGATATTATGAATTTGTTTAGAAAAATATTTCACGTAACTGAATAGTTTTAAGTCAAATTGAACTGTGATTAAGAAATTGTCTTTCTTTACGTAAAATTAATCAAGCATTTTTTATTCAGCTGAGTGTACATTTTATTATAAAAAATGATCTTTATGTCTGATCTGTATAAGTACACACAATCAAAAATATACATATCAGTTTAATAAATATATATTTTCTAAACAATTAATTTTTTACATTAAATAAGTATTTTACTCAATAGCAGAAAAATAATTTCACATTGGAAGCTAAAAACTAATACTTTATATAAGCAGCTGTATTGGCGTATGAACCACATTTTTTATATTAATTTCTATAAACCATCGATATAATAATTCTCCTAATCGAATGGAATGAAGTGATTTTATTGAATAAAGCGTAGAGCAACATTTTTAAACAATCTATGTGCATTTACAAAAATGTTAATTATGCTTGGGAACTAAGGCTCATACAAGCACGCATATAAAAAATAAAAATATAAACCGTCGCAATAATTCTCCGAATCGAATGGAATGAATGAAAAAGGCCAAAGCTCAAAGCTGCAATGAACAACTTTTATAAAGTGAAACTTCGAGATGGTATAAATATATCTTCAACGGCATGCGAAGTCGAACTGGCACATCGGCTTCTCAAGCTTTATCGATCTTCGTCTTCGCGCAGTGTCGCGTCGCGCCGACTGGCCACGCAATTATTCCGCTCGCTGGCCTGAAAATCCTCAGACCCGTGTCACCGTAGCCAAGAGCCTTCTGTACTCCCTTCTCCGAGGCGAGCCGCCGTTTCTGCGAGATTTGCGGGATTTCGCCTTTAAATCCGGCAATTCATGATCATTTCTCTTTCCGGCCGCTTTTACGAGACTTTTTCCGCCTGCTTGCGGAGGTGCACTAAGCGTTTCCGTTGCTGGTACAAAAAAAAAATATTTTCGCTTGATATACAATAGTAGTTCACGGAGGGAAATTTTATTGCAAAATTTAGTATATGATTGCAGAGAAAATTACAATACTTGTGTATGTTACATGTAGTTGCAGACTAATCAAGTGAAAAAGGTTACCGTGTTTATAGTAAAAATTACAAAAGTTACTAGAATTTCAGTTAAAATTGCAATTATACTTCCAGCAAAAATATGAGTAGAAGTATTAGTAAAAGTCTACATAATAAATTTTGATCGTTAAAATTGCAATTTTTACTATAACTCTGGTAACTGTTCTCATTTGGCTAGCCTTTTAAAAAGTAAATTTTGAATGTTAAAACATAATTTATAATTTTGAAGCAAAATATATAACTTTTTATAAGAACTGGGCTCATGCACTGGCATAACTGTATTTATTGATTCTGAAAAAAAAAACGGTATAGAGTAATTAATATAATCCAGTCCCACTGGTAGTCGTGTATTATTCTTTCTTGTATAAATATTATTTAGAAAAATTTTTGCAACTGATTAATTTATAGATAAATGACTACTTTTAACTTTTTTATTTACTTTTTGAAAATATGCATGAATATTCGTTTGTAAAAATGTATTGAAAAATATTATATTTATAATTCAAAAATGGAAAATCAGTACAAATTCAAATAAATAATAAAATTGTTGATCAAATCACACTGCGTTTTTAACGTCAAAGTCACATTTCGTACGGTGCATAATTTACAAGATAATCTCCTACAAAATTGCTTAATGCCTTCTGCTTAAGTGGAGTACATCGAGGTTCAATGATTGCTTTTTAGTTCTCCGACCCCAAGTGCGCATAAACGTCGAGTTATTTTCTTCGATGTCTCAAACGCGAATGAAAGTCCAAAGATTTCTATACTTATTTATTTATTTAATTATGTTATTATTTATTTTTGTTTTTTAAATTTACTTCACTAATACAAAATTTAATATTTAATTTAATACAAAATTATTTATTTAATTTAATACAAAATTATTTATTTAATTTTTATTTATTTGTTTATTTAAAACATTAGACAGACTAAACATTCCTACATAATATTTACAGTTCTGTAAAAAAGTGTATTGTGCAAATTATAGAACATATCTAAATATCATTAGTTATTCAAGAATTTATGTTAAAAATCTTCTCTTTAATACGGAAGTGAAATAAGAGAATATTTAAATGAGTAACGACCAAAGGCCTTGCTCTCGTCACTCAAATCAGGCATTTTTTTTGAATAATTAAATATTCCTGATTTAAAAATAAAATTCCACTTACGCCGACAATATTTACATAATTCAACAATTAAATATTAATCTAGAATTTGTTACTCACACTATACTCCAAGCTACCCGATACTTTTATGTAATACCAAAAAAATATTGCATTGCAGTAGCAAATAACAGTACCCCAGCGACGTGCAATTGTTTATCTTTAAAACGCAGTTTATAGCCATTTAACGTCACGGTATTCGCACGGTAAATTTGCTTAAGTTACACAACCACCGCGACCTCCGGTAAGCAAAAAAATTCCTTGCACATACCACTGCAAGCAACGCAAGCCTCGCAAGTGGCACCTACTCCTTAAAAAAAAAAAGAAAGAAACAAAATTTCAACTGCGCAGACATTTTGGGTACACAGGGTCAGTCATCTGCCGTTCCGTCCAGTCGTCTACCAAAAAGAAGAAAAAAAAAGATCAACATACACCTCGAGCATAAAACAGCGCCTGAAGGGAGACTCCCGAGAGTCGCAGTGTGAAAAGGGCGCTCGGGAGTGCATCCGTCGCATGCACCGGCGATAAGTGTCTGCGCATTACAAAGAGCCTCGTTTTGCATAACTTTATTACGAGATAAGTGTGCGCTCCTCCACTCTCTCGCGGTGGACGCAGCGCGTCTCTTGCGAGCGTCGGATGTGCGCCCGCTCCGAGAGGCGAAGCGCTCAAATGTGCTTTAGTCGGCACTGCCGGACAATTGGAAGATTGCGCGAATCCAATCTTGTATCGGTAGAAAGTCACTTTCGAACTTTCGGCGGCCCTTTATATCGCTGTTCGATACGACATTTCATCTTGAGTTTACAAGGAGACGACCGCGGTTGCGGGTCCTTGATTTCGCTCAAAACTTTGTAAAATGTTTCTTTTACTTGATTTTATGACTTACTTTTTATTATTATTATTAATTTTAAGTAACGACTGCGATATGACTCAGATGCAATTTATATTTTAGTGTAACTTAAAATGATTATAGATTTATTACTTAGTATCTAAATCGTACTGTTGTAATTTAAAAGTGTCTTTTATATTTGTATGTGATCTTTATTTGTAAATACTGTAATTTGCAATAAACTACTATTCTATTTTATTTTATTGAACAAAGCGAAGAGCAACAATTTTAAATAGTCTATATGCATTTACAAAAATGTTAATTATGCTTGGAAACTAACGTTCATACAAGCTTGCATATAAAAAATAAAAATAAAGTATAAAGTGAAAGCTGAAGTTTAAGATATACATATGATGAAAAATTAATTCAAAAGTTATGTACAGTTAAAGAAACGACCATCTATCTAAAAAAGAATTGTTTCATAAAGTTTGGATAAAATCTAGAACCCTGGTGATCTTCTCGGATAGTGGAAAATACACTGATAGAAAAGAATCTTCTAATAAATGGTCAGTATTTGAATTTTGCATGAAATTATTAATTTATTTTATTTATTTATTAAAACCAGAGTATTTACAAAAAATTACAAAGTAATTATTGCACAAATTACATTACAAAAGTAATCTAGCAGAGGAATTTTTATTTCTGTGCGCTGGTCTACATCTCTACATATCTCTATGGTATCTCTACATATGGTATCTCTACATATAATATAGTAAAATTTAAAAACTAACTTAATCTTAAAAGAAACATGCACATTACTTTTCCTAGACTTGTAGCCTAGTAACACAGTTACTAGATCAAATCTGGGTAAGTTGCATGTCAATTCTTGTTTTGTAAACTGTAACATATGTTAAAAAAAGCGAGCCAACGCTGTAGTGCAAAATTTAAACCTCTCACAATGATGAACAGCAATTTCGAGCCTTAAAGTCTGTTAGATTTTTCTTTAAATTTAAAAATTTTTAAATATAGCAAAATATTTTGTAGGCAAAATATTGGTGTGAAGTCGTGAAATTTCACTTTCCATCAGGTGCGAAACCCCCCCCCCCCGCACAGGTGCTCTTTCGTTAATGACTTCTTAACGACTTTTAAATGGGTATTTTACTTCTGAGAAATTCGGAAAAGGTGGTACTGCACTCGTCATAATTACCCAACCAATCATGTAATGGCTACATTACTATGCTAGGGGATGAATAGAGAGGGGATAGGAGTGGGAGGCACTATTCGCAAACTTTACTTGTCTGCGCATGCACAGAGAGTAGGGGTGGGGGGAAGGCGGGGGGTGGAACCAGAGGGCTTGTTTACCGATAATTTCATCACGATGCATTACCATTCATTAATTGAACAAGTTCAGTGTCAGAGCTCTAGAAGTCAACTACCGAACCAGTATTGACTTTTAAAAGCGCATCTCCGCTAGTCCTCATAGTGATTCTCATAGTAGTTTTCGCAGTTTGAAAATTCAGTGATTTTACCATGGACTTGGTCAGAGATTTCGCTGAGCGTACATCGCCCTTGGATTTGTCGTGCCATCCGCTCAGAAAATTCGCTGAGCATATATCGCCCTTGGATTTGACGTGGCATCCGCACAGACAACTCCCGGAACGGCCACCACTGGCTGCCTCCAATATCGAAAGGACGAGTTTAAAGATTACACCGAATATCTTCAAAAAAGGTCAATTCCGCTTTCGACAGTACGATATCCTCTCTGTCAGAAAGAGACTCTTTTCCGGTGCGGAATCTCACCACCGCGAGGATATTGACGAAGGAGTTCGCAGCGATTCAACCGATTCCGAAGGGAATCAGACGTACGTCCTGAATTACTTGAACAGTAACAGGCAGTATAATAGTTTTCTTCAGACGAAAAAAATCAGATATCCTGCGGAGTTTTCTAAACCAGTGACCAGTGAATCTACTGAATGTGTACGCGTTCAATAGATTTCCTATAATGTATTTCCTATAATGTAAATTATATAGTGATTGACACTTTATAGTTAAGCACTTAGAAATGCAGATAGTCACTGTCATTTTGAGCAGTAACTATTCTGGACTGCCAACAACTCTGCTGTGTACCCCTGTAATGCGATGCAGATGATGCGCATGAATCTCCTTATTATGCGACATTTATCTTACATACAGACATTGCCAGGAATGCGCCCTGATCTAAATAAAATTCAGTGTTATTCGTTAGTGTAAATAAAATTTCAATAATTTTGCAAACTTGTAAATACCTGTAAATATCATGTACGGTCATAATTTTAAGAAAATATACAAACAATAGATTAATGTTATATAAAATACATCTTTTTTTATTTATAAATTAACCCGCTATTCTATGTCCATTAGTTATAAGGTAAAATCGTTTTTATATCAATTGCTACTCTCTAAAAAAAAATGAAAAATACTTTATTACAATTCATGAACAATTTTATTACACTGCAAGTTATTTCTGTGATCTAATAATTTATCAAAAATTACTTTTCCGTTTACTAGACGCACGCTTTCCGCGCTGATTTCTCTTGTTCTTCAAAAATTATTCAAATTAATCACGATTACCAATTTCGAGATTTCGATAGTCAATAAACTCCAATTCGCGCATACCAATCGAAAAGAAACACGTCTATATAACACAACCATATTTTTCTTTTAAATATAAAAAAAGAAACAATCAAAATTCTACGTATAAAACCGCGAATATCGTGACGGTCCACATCAAGCGAAACTAAAAAAAAATATATATATACCCACGCTTCGCTGATAAAAAATCTTTCACTTCCCCTCGAAATTATACATCTCACCGGGCCGAGGCATCAAAGCGACACGTTATAATTTCGTTTCAAGCGAGCCGACGGCAATAAAAAATCGAGCCGTCGATAATGAAAAAACGAGCCGACTTTTCCAAAGTCCGGCTTTGGTACTCGGAAAACTTTCACATTCGACGTCCCCCGGCCACTTGCTTTCGGTGCTGCGCGCGCGTCACACTTCGCGGACGCCGTGGAGCCACTACACGGCGGGGCACGCGTCGGAGCGCGAACGCGATGCACCGTTATACTTCACACGAGGTCGCCAAGCCTGAAACCGTCACCCATGATGTTTGACCGAGACAACTGCGACGCGAGCGATCCGCTCGCTTTGCTGACGATCAGTCCCCGTTGCTCAGTTTCCTTTCTTCGAGCAGTGCTGCTATATTTGAATTTTTTCAAGTTTAATTGAAGCTGGTTTAATTTTTATTGCCTTGAATTAAATTTTTTTTTTATTTAATTAAAAGAGTTTCAAGGGTTTTTGGTAATGGTATGAATATAACGATAATTACAAAAAAATATTTAAGTATATGTACATCTTAAAAGGTAAATAGTGAATGGGTGAAGTATGCCTTGTGGTATTGAAACTATATAGTTTTTAAATAAAAACTAATAACATTTCTAAATTGTCCATTGTTATCTTTTAGTAGTGTTTTTTTTTTATTGAAAAATATAATTAACCTTTTGAATGCTATTTTATTTACTAGAATTATTGGAACTATAATTTTAATTTTAATTAGAATCATGTACGAAAAATTCAATTATATCTATCTTATTGAACAATTGATATATAATCGACATTTAAACTTAAAGAAATAAATTTTCTTCTTTTCTCATTTCAGTTCCTTATTAATCTAATATGAAGTTTGGTGTATCGCGCTGAGAAAGTCACATAACATAATTTTACTTAATTATAATTTTTACTTGATGAAGGCTTCTTTCAAAAATTTATAACTATTTTTTCTATCAAAAGATCGAAAGATCATTTCGTCATTCAGAGAAATATATAAACAATTCCAAGGGTATGTTTAAAGTAAGTTGCGGCATTATTTATTGATTTTCAATTTATAAATTGTTACTTTTTCGCGCGCGTGAAAGTGTAATTTTAAATTTTGGTACTTTGAAAATTTCTAATTTAAGTTCAGACACAGTAGAGGTTCAAGTTATAAATTGTCGGATAGAAAGTGAAACATAAATTATACGACCGGTAACTAAGTTACAAATATCAAGCCAAAAGATTTATGCACATTTGCTACTTTGTTTTTAGAATAAGCCGCGGGCGATCCTACTTCTCCTACGCCTACAAACATAAATTACTGTAGGTATAAAGTTCATTATTCTATTTCAATTTATCTATTCTCATATTGCCTTCTGGTATCAAGGATATATCTCAACTTATCTATATATAGGCAGAATATCGAAAAAAGTTTAAACACTTTTCAAGCATTTAAGAATATCTTAATTATAGACTTTGATTGCATATAGCCACAGTAAAATTTTATTTTTTCCAAATTATTGAATTTTCATATATCTCAATCTGCACTTGCATGTGCATCTACAATTCGATTCATTTCATAAAAAAACGACGACAGGATGTTGTAAGGCATTTTAAAGAAAAAATTTGTTTGATTAGAGGGTAAAAATTTGCAATTAAATGATGCCAAAATTCAATTCAATCAAGTGATGAGATACGTACATTAATACATTAAACAATCAAATAATAGTTCCGTTTGTTTATTTTTATTAATACTTAGATTAATAAAGTAAGCATCACGTTTTAACATTTCGTAATTATTCCGACATTTATTTTGAAGAAAGGTGTCAAATAAAATTGAATGCTTATAAAAAAAAAAAACGTATATCACAGCGCGTGAAGCGAATTGAATTAAAAATATAAAGTTTACCATTTATTCTTTCAAAACAAGCATTTTATTAAATATTTTAACATTACAATGATTTCAAAAAGTACCATCTTACAACTTACCTATTAATCATAATCTCTCACAATTTAACTTAACATTAAAAATTAAGCAGCATCTCAACTATAGTTATAAAAAATCACTCGCGTAAAAACCTAAAATCGCCGAAAATTCCGCACGAAAAAAAAGAAGGTTGAACCATGAAGAAAACAAGACATTGGAGCATTCCAAGCCGGCTAATGACGCTGGAAAAATAAGCCGTCAGCGCCGCGACGAGCAGAGCTCGGCTTCCCACGTCTCGCGGCTTTCCTATCCGGCTGCGGCGCCGCTGCTCTCTATTTTTACGCGGCCGTTGGTCGGACCGGCTTCACGCACGATAGCGGACGATTATATGAGTCACGTTTACCGAACTCGTTCCCGACTCCGCGGCCTTTTCTTCTCGCGCGTCGCGTGATGCGCGCAACGCCACTTGCGAAAGCAACCCCCCTCCCCCACCCTCTCTGTACCTGCTTGCGTGTGTCTTGCTTTTATTTTGGCCGACATCGTATCTCATCGTATCTGCGAATCGTTCGGTTTGGTTCTACATACGTAAAGAGAAGATTTTGTTGAATTTTTCAAGTCGAGTATGGAGAAATAATCGACGCTACTATTTCGTTTGTTTCTATTTAAATAATTAAATAATATTTTAGCGAAGATGCTGCTGTTTGGAAGTGCGTATGATGTCACGATTACAGTATACTGCATGGATATACTATAACTATAAGAGAATGTATGCATCCCTCTGGGAAGTGTACGAGAGTTATACCCTCGTGGGTTTTCAATTTTTTAATTTTTTTAGGTCCTTACACAGCATTCAGTTTCCGAGTAATTAGTGTTTTCGTAAAGACTTGTTTCCTCCGGATTGTTTAATATTGTTTTAGATTTTGTTACATAGACACGGGATTTTCATTATTTTCGACTATATAAAGAATCATTTTGGACAATTTAGCAGAAATTTCTCGGAAATCCATGGCCTGAAGGGTGCACCTTACTACAGTAAGTCGAATAATTGTCATCAGAAAAAGATGTTAGGAAAATATACTATTTTTCTAGTGTGACAGAGCACTCGACATCTACTCGATCCAAAGTCAATTTTTATTAAACTTTTTGTAAAATTTCGTAGTAGTATTGTTATAATTGTACTTATAGCAATACATTATTATTTGTAAAGAATTTTCCCTATATGATCAGGTAAGTTGCCCTGTTATTCTCAATGTGGTAACAAAATTTATGTCACATCTTCGTTAATAAACATTAAATTGAAAAAAGACAAAATTATTATTATCGATTATTTTTCAATATTCTGGAACCTCTCATACCTCGTAAATTTTTTCATGCAAAGTACAAATGGCGCACGTTAGCCCACTTTACACACGCCGGATTCCCGAATACACACATATAATATGGAGTATAACGTAGTAGTTTGAAGCGAAGGCGTGTGGCTCCCTTTGTGCTTTGCTGCTGAGTGACAGGCCGAGTGTTTGAAAGAAAATTATGTGTTATTGTCCATGTACTTTTTTTTCTTTTGTTTGTGGAAAGTGCAGTCGTGACTTTTGCCGCTTCGGCGAAATTCGAGGATTAGAGCCTAAGAAACGATTTTGTATTGTTTGACGAAAAGTAAAAGCAATTGCTATTTAATTGACTCCGAGAAATACTTACCGAGACAATTCAGTGAGGTCAGCGGTATAATTACCTGTGCAGTTATACCAAGTTCTTTTTGCATGTAGTAATGGTGAATGGGATTGGTTTAATTTGGAAAATATCTTTGAATGGTTAATACACAGTGTATACGGTAACATTACGAGTAGCATCGCAATTGACGGCTTATTAAATTTGCAGATCTTGTGAAGAATATATTTTTTTAATTCATTTCTCTAAACTAGAATAAGTGATATTTACATTTATTTTAGTAGCGACTACTTCTTATGCATTAATAAGTAAAATTATCTTATATTATTTCTATTTTAGTGAAATTTAAGTTTAATAAGACTTTCTGAAAAAGTAACTATATTTATTGCGTACAATTAAATGTAATTTTCACTTATTTTGGCAGTTACTTTTAAAAAACTACACTGTTTTATTTTTTTATACAAACAATTAAATTCACTTTCAAATAAGTGAATTTACAGAGACGGTTATTATGATGAAATAGTATAAACTCGAGGGATACAGGGTATTATTACTATAATATACATAGTATTGTAAAAGATTTCATAATTGACAACCGCATAATCATTTTTACTGTGGTGCAGGATGCAACTTTTATTATAGTCAATTAATTTGCTCAGCTTAAAATTACTAACTGAAAATGATTTGTGTATACATTATGTGCATCATCAGAAGCGTACATTAGAATTTTAAATTTTACTAATTTTTCACTCTTATCGTGCGATTAAAAATTTATTCAATCTTGTTATGAATTTTACCGTAAAAGCAGTAAATTTTAATGTTTCAGGCGAGTACTTCTTTTACTTATTTCAAGGGTTTCAATAAATAAGGGTGGAAAGATGATCTAATAAAAATTTTAATTTTGTATGTACTTAAACCGAAATATCAAATTATTCATCAGGTTATAATACTGGTATTCGTAGTCAGAGGAGCGTCCAAAGTTAGTGCAAGTTATAAATAAGCGGCTACGTAAATTAAACAGTCTACTTGAAAATGCAAAATAATTTTACGCGCACATCTCCATCCTCAGTTCCACCCACATTTGAATATCGTCTACATTTGCTATTTGCAAAAGAAAAAAAAAAAAGATTTCCTATTCGATGCACGAAATGAAAAAAGAACTGTAAATTCTATAAGTAAATTCTCTACATAAAGTTTTATAAAAAGCAAATTACTTTTATTTTAACTACAGAAAAATTCACTCGCGCTTCTCGCGGTAACTATTCTGAGGTCAGGAACTCAATTAGGACTAAAATAAATTTCAGAAGTATTATTTCACTTATCTAATTAAATAAACAAATTTCTTTGATGATTCAAATTGACTTATAGATTGGTCATGTAAGTTCACATATATAATTTCGAATTTTGGCAGCAAGTAGGGCGAAAAACTGTCGCACGACTTAAATAATCATCTTCCGCACCCATGCTATAATATTACTATTGAATAACACATGTTTGTTTTCCTGTACAAGAAATGTTAATTTTACTGATTTATAATGCATTTCTGATACTTTTACTACGTAATATTTACAATTTTTCCGCGAAATAAAACAAACTTACAAAAAAAATCAACGAAAAAAGAAAGAAAAAATAGCAAATTGCGTTCAATTAAGTAAAAGCCCATTGGAAGTGGTCTTTATTAGCCGACTCAAATGGGCGCATCACCGCGCTGCATTTAACTGCAGACAAAAGCGTTGACCGCAGCGGCGTCCGCGTGCACAGCGCGACGGGTCCGATGCAGTAACGAGCGACAGTTCCGACGACGAGTAGACCGCCTGATGTCGCCGTCATGCCGACGGAACTGCACCGTCGCTCCAGTATACGATGCCACTACTCACGCATATATAGATATTTATATATTTACGCATATAGAAATATTTATATATTTACGCATATATATAGATATTTATATATTTACGCACATATATATACACAGTGCACCTCGGCTTTAAAAAACTGCTTTTTTGAACAAATGATCGAAAATCGTTCGTTAAAGCCGAGAGTTCGATATAACCGAGTTCGTTAAAGCCGATGTGCACTGTATATATTTACGCATATATAGATATGCGGAGAAACATGGGTAGTAATGATTACTAAACTGTTTAGGTAAATCATAAACGATAAAACCACATTTTACTAATTACCTGAAAAGTTAGGAGTTATCACTAAACCTTTAGGTAATCAATACTATAAGTCATTTTGAAGTATTATAAAAACTTATACATTGAGAAAAAATTCTAGTAAAAATTACTATCCTGTCTAGAAAAGTGGCCACAGACTGTCATGTAGTGGAAAAATTACTATCCTGTATTGGAAAAGTTACCATCTTGAATTGTAAAGTTTACTAGAATTATTGGAAACTTTACCATAATTCTGGTAAAATGTATAATATTTTCTAGTAAAATTTATAATACAGGATGGTAATTTTTCTACTACATGACAGTCTATGGCCACTTTTCTAGACAGGATATTAATTTTTACTAGAATTTTTTCTCAGTGTAGCACTGATTACATAAAGGTTTAGTAATAAGTCGTAACTTTTCAGGTAATTAAAATAGTACATTATGTAACAAGGGGCGAAAAGTGCAGATTTTTCCCGCGGGTGAATTTACTGCCCGATCGAG
>JAWWEN010021701.1:0-18682 GCA_035582955.1 Sycophila texana | reverse complement strand
AAAGTAACTCTAGCGGGAGTAAAGTAACTCTAGCGGGAGTAAAGTAACTCTAGCGGGAGTAAAGTAAATCTAGCGGGTGTAAAGTAAGTCTACGGGGAGTAAAGTGATAATTGTGACTAAAAAGTATCACTTTACTCCCTCTGCGGAGGTCAATAAAGTGGACTTTTCAAATGATTAGGGTGAAAAAACTATTTACGCGTGATTAAGTCATTCACTTATTTGATATGTGGAATACTTATCGCGTAGAATAGTAGAAGTGTATATTCACTTATTGGTAGTGAATTTCACTTATTCATATTTAATGTTAATAATTTCTTTTTCTTCTGGTGCGTTTTTTAATTAGGTGGAAGCGAGGTACGAGTAAGTCTTATAATTTATTTCATGGGGTCGTAGAGCGTCTTAAGTAAGTGAATTTGCAATATTTTATTAATCGATGGGAAATCAATTTAATTTGATAAATTATTTATGGTTCACTCGTTATTGCCTTTTTTTTAAAGGCTTTCAATGGACACGTAAAGTGCATTGTGGTATGGCAAAGTTTCAATTTTACATCGTGTGTATACTCAATTTCCGGAAACGTGAAGTCACATTAAAAACGATATTTTTTTCACGATCCTCCAGTTTGTCAAAATACTTCACGAATAACTTCAAGTAAAATAAATTTATGACAATTTTTTGAGATTCTGTAATACAGTATTTCCTTTTATATATCGACGCTAAATTGGCGTTTTTATATTAAAACAGAAAACCCATACTAACTTCTACCCGATCATTGAAAACCTGTACTAACGTCAATCCCGCTGTTTTAATTTCTCATAAATTTATGACAATTTTTTGAGATTCTGTAATACAGTATTTCCTTTTATATATCGACACTCGATCGACACTAAATTGCCGTTTTCATATTAAAACAGAAAACCCATACCAACTTCTACCCGATCATCGAAAACCTGTACTAAATTCAATCCCGCCGTTTTAATTTCTCACCAATAGCCAAACAAACTTTTTAAAAAAGAAGAAAAAAAATCTGCAAAGCAAAAATTTCCCCGATGGCTCTTCCCAGTGACTTCGGGCTGTCACCACTTCGAGGCGTTCGGTTAGCTCGGCTCTCGGCAGACGAACGTAGATAGAAAGAGAAAAGGAGAGAGGCGAGGAGGCAGCGGCGGTGCAGCGCGACCCCCCAGCCGGCACTCCAGTACCCACTCCACGATAATGATGGCAATCAGAGCCTCAGAAAGGATTTTCCGGAAATTCTCTCGCCTTTTTGTCGGCCCTCGCGAGCTCTCGTCTCTTCCTCATCCCGCCGGGCAGCAGCCCGGGCTCCGGGGGTAAGGCGGACGCCGCAAACACCGCTCGTTACGTCCTTCCTACGACGGCGTTTCTCTCGCGCGCCTGCAAATGCTTCTGGGCTCTGTAACTCGCTAGGATAATAGCGGCTGTTTGGTTTTTTCTTTCGTCTCCTTTTATTAAATTAAATTACGAAGGAGATGATTTTTTTTTTAAATTTAAAGCAACTTTATTTTTAATTAAATATAAATTCGTGGCGTACAAAGGAGTTGCGCGTCGACGATTGATCGGACAAGAGGGTAGCTACCTTTTTTTTTTCGACTGGTGAATGAAATTTTTACAAATACCTTTTAAATGGTAACATAAATTGAAGATTATTGCAGGGGCTCTTCCGGTACTCTTCTAAAACTTGTAAGCTTCTTATGATGTGTGCTTGCGTTACAAGTATATCTATCTATAGTAACTTACTATAGACAACTCTTTTACAAGATTTTATAGATATTTTCTTTTTTTTCTTCTCTAAACTAACTTTTGGTAACTCCAAAACGTGTAAAACTTATACCGCAACATTTTTTTGGCTATTCTATTATCTATTCTATTTTATTTTTTTTACACTATTTTACATGTTATGCATTCCTATTTATTTTTTAGCGTTTTATATTAAATATTTAACGAGTCTTATGAAAATGTATGCTTGAATCTAATTCCCTAATGATAATTCAATGAATAGTTGAGGACCTTTACTGAAGATTTAAGATAAAAGAATACTTTTTCTAAATTCTCTTTTTGCAAAAGATTGTTCAATGAATAAATATAAAAAACAAAAATTATATAAACAATTGTTTTTAATCAACATTTCCTTTTTAGAATCTAAAAAAAAACACTTATTCATGAAAATAAAATTTCTTTGTCAACGTACAATAGCATAAACATTTCATAAAATAAAATCAACGGAAATTTTCATAAAAACATGCCTACGCCAATTAGACTCCTAAAGCCAAAAAACTTCCCACGAGTAGTCGCGCATGTACATTGCACGTCTCTCGAGCTCATCCCCTGCAACGAGGCACGCCGCTACAATATTTTCTCCGCGCTCGCGACGCAATAAAGCGATTAATGACGTGTGTGATGCGCGCCAGCTCGTCCCTGCCAATACACACATAAATATTGTCCTCCCGCCGCCTTCGAGCGGAGACGCGCGCCGCGACCGGCAGAAAAAAAAAGGGAGCCGAGGCACAATGCAGTCCTGGGAGAGCAGGACTCGGCTCGGGGTTCACTCCCACCGAGTCACTCCTTCGTTGACGCAACATTAAGCGCTCACACATGATTAACCGACTAATGACTGTCTCTCGTTTCTCTCCCCCCTTATGGGCTACTGTCCGCGAGTCAGCCTCGTGTGTGCGCGCGCGAGCGACAACCGCCGAGTCATCGATTAAAGCCGGCGCATTCGAGAGGCGATCGTTTTGACAGGAGCCCCGATTGGCCCGGTCCTTTTGCAGTGATTGATTGATCGATGTCGGCCACGAGGTGCTTCTACTCTTTCGCTGTTGAATGTTTGGCCTGCGGTGATCTACGAAAAGTGTTCTAGGAGTGTATATTGAGGTATTCTGGAGGATAAATGGTAGTATGGGGTTTGTATTAGACGATTGTTAATTGCAAATGTGTATAAATGTTTTGTTTGAATAGACATTTCAGGTTGTTTTCATTAAAATGTTGCTTTGTCTGACTAGAGCCACGGTTTTGCTACTTAAAAATATTAGTATTATTTTTTATCCTTTAAAATGCTAATGTTGGTAAAATATGGTTTCTTCGGTAATAGTAAATTAATGTTTACTTAAATTTTACTTAAATAACGATTATTTTAATGGTGAAAATAAAATTTCGATTAGTAAGAAGAGTAAAGGGATGATTTTTGTAATCAAGTAGTACAAGTCAATAATTGAAGATGCGTGTTTAAATTTAATAAAATTCATTCCTTCTACATAAATAATGTACAACTCGGAAAGATTTAATGTAAAATTGTTGAATTTAATGTAAAATTGTTGAATTTAATGTAAAATTGTTGAATTTAATGTAAAATGTTGAAAAATAATTTGTTATACACTCTTTTATTAATTTATTTATAAGATCAAATGAACTTACATAAAAAGAAGAAATTTGGAATAAACGAAAATCTTTTTAGACAAAGTATTGTTTTTTATTAACAGAAATACAATATTTGCAGGGAATCTGCAATATTTAAAATGTTTTCTTTATTTAAATAAATCCAAGTGTAACTTCGTCGATAAATAATTTTCAAGACTAATAGTGTTCGAAAGTATTTTGGATGCCATTAATGGTCCCTTTCCAAATTTTTCCATTTTATATTTATACTTCATGATATCGCATGGAACTAATAGCAAAGAAATAAACAAATTTTTATTAAAAGTCCATTTGTTATTAATCGACTGCGTATGAGTCAGCGAGGGGGTAGCACTGCCATCTGACTATAGTTTTGCGAAGCGAGTCGACCGAGATTTTTCAACCCCCACTGTGCTACCGTCGATCCGCGCACGCTCAGATTTCACTAGGCACACTGCATTTGCACTCCCAAACATCAGAATCTTCTTAACCGATAACCGCTAAAGGCTGCTTTAGGATCACTGAATTAATTGCGTATCAGTACTACTTCCCTATCGTTACATGCAATTATTTATATTCTACCCAATTTATTTTCCGTTTAAATATTGAAGATTTTAATTTTTAAGAAAAGAACTTTTAATGCACTACAGTTATTTTTTTTTATGACAATTACAATACTTTTTAATTATAGTATAATGAGCTTTCGTCTTGTTACAAATTTTAATCAACATTATTTGTCCTAATTGTTAAAAAGGTTCGTGATTAAATAATTTTACAATATTTACGAGTTTGTAATATTTTACCCACAGAAAAAAAAAGAATTATAGTAGTTTCAACTAAATATTTCTTTATTTTTTTATAAGTGGTTCCAACTCAATCATTTTTTGAATAAAGAAAGTATTTTTTTGAAATTGCTACATCTTTTTTTTCAGAACAATTAAATTCTAGCTCATCCACCATACAAACATTAACTTACTAATGAAACGTAATTTCACATATAATAACCTTAAAAAGAATGAAAAAAAAAAAATAAATAAAAAATCAAATCAATCTACATTTCCCTCCAAGAATCGCATATCTCATCCTCGCTCCTCCCAGTAGCGTAGCAGTTCCCCTCGCGCCCAACGCACACACGCGGCCAATCGATTTATATTTATTCACGAGTGTAGCGACGTATAAGAAATCCGCTCGAGATAAGAAGAGAGTAAAAAAAAGCAGCTCGGTCTCGCACTCACCGACCCACCAGTCATCATCTCGCGCCTAGTCACGCCGCTCGCGCTTCCGCCTCACCCCCGTCCAGTTAGCAGTTTAACGAGGTTATTTCTGGCGGGCATTTAAAAAAAAAGGGGGGCACAGCCGGCCTCGTGCGAGGATGAATAATGATCGGCCGATGGGCGCGGATAAACCCCGGCCTGTGCGGAGGATCGACGCCGCGCGCGGCACGTGATCGAGGAGAGGCTCGCGCCGACTCGAGTTATCGTCATCGATATGCGCCGGCCTGAGTGGACGGCCCGCCGTTTCAGATGGATCGCGATAAGGCGTCGAGGGGGTTTTGGGCGCACTTCTTTCGCGTTTAATTGGTTGGATCGATGCTTGGCACTGATCTACATTCGATTTTACGTGTGGGGGTTGTTAGGAGTATTACTGGTACTGCGAATAAAGTGGTCTGATTGGTATATGAAAGTTTCTTTTGGGGTGGAATGAACTGTTCATTCGCGATGTCTGAATGCGTTAATGTATTTTCTAAGGTAAACTGTTATGTCTGTTGTGAATGTAACAGTGTTCAAAATAATTAATTTTTCATCCCTTAAAAATATTTAAATTTATAGTAACAATATCACTTGATACATCAAATAAAGTATCAGATGTGTATATTTTCCTGAAGAAGATACTCGTTCGTTCAGGTGTACATTAGATACTTTATTTGATGTATCAAGCATTATGGTCAATTTAAATTTAACTATTTTTTCCTAGGATTTTATACAGGATGATGATAAAATAGATATTTTTGTATTGTAAAACTATGGACTTTGATGAGACTGTTCTACTTTTTGAATTATCATAAATCATGAAAATTTGTTACTGAATTTAAATAAATCCGTCTTTCTTATCCGCAAGGGTGATTGTTGAAGGGAAAAAATAAACCAACTGTCCTGACCTCAGCGAATAATTTTTTATTTAAGGAAAGCCAACGATTCGAACATTTCCTATGTTAATTTTCAAGGTTGAACAAAAACATAACAACAATCGTTTAAGAGCGTAATCTAATAAATTTGTTGTTATGTTTTTGTTCAGCCTTAAAAAGGAACATCGGAAATATTCGAAACGTTGGCTTTCCTTAAATAAAAAATTGTTCGCTGAGGTCAAAACAGTTGGTGTAATTTTTTCCTTTCAAAAATTTGTTACTGTTAATGCTTTAATCTACGTGATGATATCCTGATTTTGATGCACAAAATATACTCTCATGATCGCCGACAAAAATAGATTTTTGCTGAAAGCTCAGCTATTATCAAAGATTTTCTTTGTATTTAAATTATGCAAAGTAAGGCAATTTATATAAGGCAATTTATTTATAGAAAAAAAAAATATTTTAAAAAATCTAAGGAATGTACTATATGTTACATTTTTGGTTTTTCTTTTCAAGTTTAGCTCGCAATAACCTTACGTACCAGTCCTATATGTGCAAGTAACATTAATTACATACCTCTTATAAAGATATTACTTAGCAAAAATGATCTGATTCAATGAATAAATAAATAAACAAATAAATATAAACATTTTATTAACACTCGAATCCTGAAATTCCTGTCACACCTTCTACACCTCGATTAACCAAACAAAATCGAAACAATCACCCTTAAAAAAAAGGCGTAATACGCTCAGTTCAGTAACAGCTAAAACTGGAACGCGCCGATTGCAGTGTGCAAGTAAAAAGCGCATTCGTACAAAAAGCTTTTCCAAGGCAGAAAGAGAGAGAGAGAGAACCGCGCGGCTCCTTTTCTCAACCGAGCGTCAATTTTCGCCCGCAGCACCCCCCGCACGAATCCTAAATGCAGATCTTCGGCCGATAGGAGCCGAGAACGATCGCATTACAAGGTCCGGCGTGGCGTGTGCGCAGATATGCGCGCCCGATAAATCCCGACATGAATATTTTTCGAGACGAAGCGAGTGCCGTGGCGCGGCATTGCGCGCGCCCCTCGGGCGGCTCCCAGTAATTGCTCGCTCTTTCTTGCGGCTCCTGTCGGGGCCCGTGTCGCCTCTGCCGCGCGCACCGAGGGGTCGACAAGACAATGCACATAGACGCGCGGGAGGGAAAAAACTCACGAGACGTCGCGGGAGTTTCTGGCCTTTTTTTTCTGCCCGAGCTTTGTGCGACGCCTTTGTCGAGCCTCGGAGCGCGAGGAGTCGGTTCGGATTTGTGGGAAAAGTTTTTCTGGAATATCGAGGGTGTAGCAGTGTTATTAAATTTTTTTTTTTTTTTAATTATAAGTGTTATTTAAAAAGTTTGCTGGTGCTAGGAATATGAGGAATTTATTTTTTTAAACGTTGGAGAGCGAGCTATTTGGATTTTTTAATTGATGCTTGATTGATCCATGTTGGCCACGAGGTACTTTTACTCTTTCGCTGCTGAATGTTTGGCCTGTCGATCTGCGAGAAGTGTTCTAAGATTGTTAATTAATTGCAAATGTGCATAAATGTTTTGTTTGAATAGACATTTCAGGCTGTTTTCATTAAAATATTACTTTGTCTGACTAAAGCCACGGTTTTGCTACTTAAAAATATTAGTATTATTTTTTATCCTTTAAAATGCTAATGTTGGTAAAATATGGTTTCTTCGGTAATAGTAAATTAATGTTTACTTAAATTTTATTTAAATAACGTTTATTTTAATGATGAAAATAATATTTCGATTAGTAAAAAGAGTAAAAGGGGATGATTTTTATAATCAAGTAGTACAAGTCAATAATTGAAGATGCGTGTTAAAATTTAATAAAATTCGTTCCTTCTATACAAATAATGTAAAGATTTAATTTAATTGATGTTTGAAATTTATATTATAACTTCTTTTGACCGGTCCATGAAGGCACATACAACAAATTTCTTATATGCAACGTTTTTGGCTGTCTTTGAATGCCAATTATATAGGAAGTAAATATTAATTTTTAATTCAAGAGCATAATTGCTCTTAATATTTCATTTGGAGCGAAGTTAATATCTTTTTTTAATTGAGATTATTATAGAAGGAAAAGAGATCTAAAAATACTAGTCTTTAATATTTCTCGTTATTTTTGCTTGTAATTGAAAACAATTGATCGAAATTTCGAAGGAAAGCTTCCTAATAAACAGTATGTAAAATATTTACTAAAAGTATAGTAAGTATTTGTGTAAGGAAGTGAAGTGAGCTTTTGTAAAATGCAACGAGACGACGACGACGACTCTAAAATCCCACTCGCACACTAAATTTTATGTACACTGCACTTCTTGTAACAAATGCATTGATTGTCCCCTATAAATCACCGAAAGAAAGGTTTTAGTAAACTTTAAAAGGAACTATTGTAATTTTATTATAAACTGATAATCTAAAATTTAAATAAATACAAATAAATAAAAATTAGAGCATGTACAATTTTCGCGTCCTATTTTTTTTTTTTTTTTTTTTTTTTTTTTTTTTTTTTTTTTTTTTTTTTTTTTTTTTTTGACCTAAAAAGTCACTTCTGCTCCACTAAAGAAAAAAAAAAGAAATGTCCATCTTCTCGTATCACCGTATAATCCAAACCCCAAACCCTCACTCGTTGTCCACCGAAAAATCTGCTTGACGCCCGAAAGATTGTCCGAATAAATCCACCCCTCATCCACATCTCCTCGATTCACCGTCGGTCGGCCGAAATCCACACACAGCCACCAGCATGAGTAAAACTACCCCCGAACAGTACTGCAGTATCTCACGGGCGCGCGTCGCGAATTTATCGAGGCGTATCGCGCCTCCACCAGTGCTCTCTCACCGGCCGATCGAAGGCCCCCGCGCTATCTCCAATGCCGGCGCTCTCTCCCTCGCGGCGGCAGTATCGGCGCAACCCCCGGGCCCCGCTGACTGCCGTGACTAATCATGATAGTTCCGTTCGGTAACGGCGGCGACACGCGACTCTCTTTCTCTCTCCTCGGTTCCGCTTCCGGCGCGTGCGTCTCTCTCTCGTCCTGCTCCGCTGCGCCTCTTCACCCCCCTCTTTTGTCTCGATTTTTTCTAGGGAGCTGAGTGAGAGAGAGAGAGAGAGAGAGAGAGAGAGAGGAGCTTCGATCTTCGACGCTTTATCTTCTCCCGCGTCGATTATTCTCGTGCGCGCCACGCGTTTCGTTAGTGGCCTTTATCCCCGCTCTTTATTACCCTTTTTTTTCATGGCGTATATATATATACCTTTATGGAGATGATAAATCGTCGCGGCTGGTGGGATAGCCTTCGCCTTTTTGTTCTGTGCTCGATGCGGCAATTGTTGCCGGTGCTGTCGCCGTGTATACTGACTTGGCGGTCTTACGGATGCGGATTCTCACGAGTTTATTTACATCGTAAATTTTTTTTTTCTCCTGCCTCGTGCTGATTCGGTACACACGATCGAGGGTCGCCGTCTATCTTATTCATACGATGCAAATAATAATGCGATGAAAGCTATTAATTGTAGTGTTTATTTTATTTCAAAGGATCAGAATCAATTTTATGTGTTAATAAAAAGAAAATGTTAGCAAATATTTTATTTATTATGATGTACTATATTAATTTTGTATTATTAAAAAAAAACATATTATAATATTAAACATTTTTGGCAAATCTTTATTTTGCGTCTTGGTTTTATTTTGTGGATTGCACGCGATCAAGACAAGATGAGATTTTTCGATAGTCTAATTGCTATGGTCACGAAATTTCTTGATACTTATAAGACCTTGTGTAGACTTGAAATTTGTTGATATTCAAAGTCTCGCCTGGTATTTCAAAAGTAAGATCAAGAATTGTCTCGCGTCTCATACAGTCCTAGTTTTATCTACATAATTTTTCAAAATTAGATTGAAATTTTTTCTAAAATCTATTTACTATTTTCTTTTATTTTTAACCTACTACACTGAAAGAAATGTCTAATAAAAATTACTATACTGTATGTAAAAGTGGTCACAAACTGACATTATGAAAAAAATTACCATACTTTATAGTAAAATTTGCTAAATATACAGTAAATTTTACCAGATAGTATTGTCATTGTTACTTTATTTATGGCAAATTTTACTATACAGTACAGTAATTTTTACTTCACATTTCTCTCAGTGTATATAAAGCATATTTACATTTCTTAAGATATAGAGCAATCGTCTCCAACTAAAACCCGAAATAAAAAATAAATAAATAAATAAAATCAAAGAAAAATTATTAAATCCAACAAGAAGTAACAATGGACCTCAGCGGGACATCGACAAAGACGCGCAAAGTCCAGTGGAGCATTGACGCGTGGGGCGACGGGAGAAAGGAGCATCGCGCGCCGGGCGAAATGCGCGTACAGCATAGCTATATCGCTGGGGTCGGGAGGCCGTGCGGAAGCGAAGGGGGCGCGCGAGCTCGCCTTTTGTGACGTACGTACAACGTGGGAGCGTGAGGGAGAGCTGCGGAAAAAAAGCCCGTAGCCACCACCCCCGGGTTAACCGATACCGGCAATTATCAACGCGTCGACCTTCCATCCCCTCCTCTCTGTATCTCTCTCTTTCCTCTCTTCACCTCCCCCAACCTACTGTTCCGCGACCGCGGCGTATCATCGCAAAGACCGACGTGCTCAGATACCATCGTTTATCTCTCGACGACCATCATTCTGTGTAATTGCGCGCGACGAGCTGATACATTTTTCGGGATGATGTAGGGGTGCCTTTTGTCCTTGAGTCGCGAAATTCCTTTTTTTTCTGGAGGCGGTAGGAGCAGAGGAGATGTTTTGGATCTAAATCATTGTGGAATATTAATAATTATTTTATTTTTGAACCTTGGATAATTTAAAAAATGTATGTTATGTTATATATTTGAGGCTTGGCTAAATTAAAAAGTAAACAGTTATTTTAGGGCATTGACGAAGAATTCTTTTTTAAGGTAATTTTTTTAACAATTCGCCTTCCAAAATTATTTCAGTGAAATTAGACTGGATTTTAAAGTAGTGACATACTTTTGATTGAAAAACCGTGAATTTTCACCACTTTTTAGTCAAAAGTATGTTGCTGCTTTGAAACTCGGTAGGATATCACTGGATTAAATTTAGCGAGAGCGTGAGAAAAAATAATGCGTAAATCATTAGAACATTAACAAGGTTAATTAGAGCTTTAAAATTTATAAATTACGACGATATCTATTTCTCATAGTAAGTTTTCCGCAGAAATGATTATGAATTAAGTTTTAAATATTAGCACTTAAATATGAATAATGTTGTTTCAGATATTTAGACATCAGTTGCATTCAAAATAGAGATCACGATTAATCTCCATCTATTTATACCCTAATACATATCACAAATATTATAGGGTAAAAAAAAAATTAAATACCGAATTTGTTCCGAATTTTTAGTACTTATATTTGGATTGAACCTGCAGTATAGAAAAAATGTTTTCTCAAAATTAATAGTAAATTTCTTTTTTAAAAACTCAACTTGAGAAAAATACAAAGATTTATAAAAAATACAATTAATTTTTTTATTGCTATTTGATTCTTTCACAAATTACGAGAGACTACCCTAATTAAAATCACTGTTAAATAATAAATCTATTGCTTATTTTTTAAATTAAATGTTCTTCAAAAATACTAAAATTAATGTTTCCTACAAATAAAAATCTTCTTAAAAATAAATTTATTTTTCACAGTCGGTACGAATCCGTACCAACATGATTATTTTTAATTTCAGAGGCGTGTCGAAGCCCCTTACCTGTATCGAAATCCAGAAGCGCGTGCCGCTCGATGGGGCACGTGTCGGTCTATTATTCTCTCGTTACGCTGTTTTTCGAGGCGTGGGAATTCACGGGGAAAGCGTTGCAGCAACAATTACCACGATGAAGTTGTAACACAATGAAAGTGATACGCACTGCCCTCATATGAGAGACTCCGGATCACATATGAAACCGGTCTATTAGATCGTCTCAATTTTTTTCTCGTCGAGCTATGGCCGCGACGAATCGCGTCAAGCCTCGTCTGTGTATTCAGTGCAGGGGGCGAAGCCCCTGTAGCCGTGTAAATCATCTGTTTTCACCTGAATATGAGGATTAAGTTTATTGACTATGTCGATGTTAGAATGGAAATGTATTAATTGGGTTTTTTGTGAATTATGTAATTACATTTTAAATATTAAAAAAAAAATACAATTGCCTTATAATACAAGGTATTTGAACAGTTCTGAATCATTTAGCATAAGCCAATATTTTAAGTTTGGCACAAGCCAATATTTTAAGAAAATTTGTAATAAACAACATTCACTATTGAGAAACCATACTTAATAATAAGCGCTAATCGTATTGATGATGACGAAACTGCTTAAAGCAAATATTATCAAGCAATTATTGCTTTTTAATTTGATTTTTCTAAAAATGTGTAATATACTTATTGTTAGATAGAGCGCGAAATTTGATAAATATTGTTGTAATATATTTTGTACGAAAACGGAAGTCCGCTCGAAGTGCGAAGTTGAATAAAAGGCACATTAGCTTTCTAATAAAGTAAAGCTATCACGTGACAGTTTGTTCTACGCAAACATCGATTATGGAAGTAAACATTGCGTTACCTACTGCTTCCTTTACCAATTTGGTGTCGGTTATACGATTTTATCCATTTCGAACATTCTAATTGATTTTGAGAACGAAATTCAAAGTGTTAGTTACTACTATTTTCTTAGAGACTTCGATAGAAAAATCTCAACGTGTTGTAAAATTGTAATTGAAAAATTTCCTACACCAATATAAATTTATTGGATTTCTTGACGATCCATTTTTTTAGACATTATTGCAATTTTCTTTTTTCAATTTTATTTTTTAGCGTAACTCATACTATGGCAGATCCCTATGCGCACTCAACCTATTATTATTCAGAAGTGAATAATACGGTTTTTCTCGTACTTAGTATTTACCGAACACAACAGCATAACTCATTCGGAAGACACGCGAGAGCAATGCTTCTCCGTCCAACTCCTACAAATCAAACCTCTTACAATATATGTATATTCAAGGCTGAAAAAGCAACTCACAAATTCCAACGCCATGCCCTCCTTCCTCGGTCACATCCTTTATATAATTTGAGAAAGCTAAATTTATCGAATTGCGAGTTGGGCTTGATCTTGAAATCTTGTGAGAATTAATCGACAAGAGTGCGCGAAATTGGAAATTAAAATTTTCGAATTTCTTTTTGAATCCCATTCAAAGCCTTTCTCCAACCTAATGCACAATTTAGAATCTTCAAACCAGTATGTTTTTTCAAGTATTTTCATTAATATAATGTAATATTTTATTTAAATTAAATTACACTAATATATTACAGTTTTATTGAACTATAGAAAAGGATTATTTTACTTTTTTAATTCGTGAAAAAAAGCAACTTGGCAGTTGATTTATTGGAGTACAAGAATACGTGGTTGTGCAAAGGGCAAACTAATTTAGTGTAAGTTCTAGTTAGATAGTGAAACAAAAATTACTTTTTTCTACAGTACAAATGTTAGGTACAATTCCAAATCTCGTTACTTAAAGTTGAACAAAAGCAGCAAATATCAATATTTTAAAAAAATTCTACGTTAATCATAACAGAAAAAAAAAAGATTAGTGATTAATTTTAAATTATCTGTTGTTATTTGTTCTTCAGAGATTAACTCTAAGCTCCTGACTCCCCATGGTTAAACTACATATAGTTAATCTCTGAAGAACAAGTAACTCAGATAATTCTGATCGAACTTCACTTATAAGTTTGTTTGATCAACAAAAAAAAAAGACTTAAGTCGATTATTCTTGTGTTGCTGCACGCGTCTAGTTCTACAGTTCAAAAATAAACTTTTCACTTTCGCTATCGTTTCTTTAAAAAAAAAAAAAAAAAAAACTCCAAATAGTACTGTAACCCCTCTAAAAAAAACACTGCGCCTTGGGTTAAAAATCGAATCGCTCTCGCTTTCGTTACATTCACTCGCGGCTCTCAATCAAGCGTATCTCGCGGACACCGCCGCGTTATCTCGCGGCTTCCCGCCAACGAGGGAGTAGGCATTAAAATGGTCCCCACCGCGAGTATGCGTATCGGATCGATAGCCGGCTAGCCTCGAAAATCCCTCGAGTTTCCCTCTCGATCGAGCGCCCCGTCCACCAGCGCGCAGTCCTCGCGTCGCGTATTAAAAGCCGTGCGCGCGCTCCCGTACGTATAGGTACATACATAACTCAGAACACGTCGAGGAGGAAGAGTAGGATGGGCAGGATAGGGCTAAATCCGCGGAGAGTAAGAGTGAGGCCGAAGAGCCGGCGATACGGGTGTAGCCGAGCTAAAAAGGGGGTCGTAGCGCGGCCCCGGCTCTAACTAGGTGCACATCCTCGTGCCTTCTCCGCTCCGGCGGAGATAGGGAGTAGTCGCGACTCGCTGGGGATCGCGGAGGGCGGAAGGAGCGAGATAGCGAGCTGCCGCGCGAAAAAGCGAGGATTACGCGCGGCCGAGGGAGGTAACGAGTGGGAGAGAGAGACATATATATACATATATATACATGTATACATGTATATAGTACGCGAGAAAGAGAGAGAGAGAGAGAGAGCGAGAGGGAGGGAGAGTGATACGAGGGAGGCTGGGGATAGCGGCTTTAGCCGAGCGGAGCGCCGGAAGCTGGAAGGGGTGGTGGGAGGGGAGAGCTTCCGGGATCCCTCGCCGCCGGGGGTATAGGGTGGCGCGAGAGCTCGGGGCCGGGTCTGTCGTCATGGATACCGGCTGCTGCCGGCGCTGCCGCTAAAGCCGGCCTTCTCCGGCGGATCGGCCGCCGCCATCATCGACACGCGACGCGCCGCCGGTCCCTGAACCCACCATCTTGCCGTTTTATCGGTTATCTCGCCGCGGAGATGCCGAGGGAGGACACCGCCGACGCGCGATGCCCGCGCGCGCGCGCGCTCTTTTTTGCGCGGCCAAATACGCCGGGCGATTTGGTGAGAGATGCGACGATTGCGAGGTTCGCCCTCGTTTTTTTTTCTCTTCTCGTGAGAGAGAGACTGTGGAATCGCGATGGCGCGCTCTATACTGGCTGACCTGGCTAATGATCTGCGAGGGGGATGCTGCTGAGGTTGCGTCGGGGTTTTTTTTTTTTTTTTAATGTGGATTTTTAGCATGTTTTTTTTATTGTCTTTTTTATTTTTGTGCTTGATCAAGTTACTCGTAAATTAACGAAGTATGAATTAATAAGCGTTTTTTTTCTGTCTGAGTATATGAATAAGTTAGATTTCACTTTAAAAAAGTGAGTATTCACTTATTCTTATGCATTGTAAGTCTTGCATATATCAAGAAAGTGATGATAGTGAATTTCAATTATTATTTAGAAGGTTATAGTGTATACACTGAGAGAATTTTCTCGTAAAAATTATGGCGATTTTCCCGTAGAAATTTACAGTATTTCCAACCGTCCTACGATTACGTTTTTTCACTTAATTTTTACGGGAAAATCACCGTAATTTTTACAAGAAAATTCTCAGAGTGTATACATAATTTAAAATTTGATTTGATTTGATTTTATTATTTAGCAGCCTTTGCAATAGTTTACGCCTCGGCGTACATATAATTTCAATGTAACTATTGTTAAAAGTGATTGTTTACAGCATGCTTATACAGATTTTTGAAATATGTTAGTTTCGCAAGAAGCATTACCGAAAAGAAGAGAAAAGCGTTCAAAAGCATACTTCTTGAACTATCACTGAAGAAACTGCGGGGGATTGAAGTCCGAAACAGTATAGTCTCTCGCATAGATACTTTTTTATAAGTATGGTCTTTAGAAGATATAATAGTCTCGAATCACTCGACATATGAACACCTGGTTGATTTGCCATAATGGATTTTATTTAATTCTCAATTCTCACTAACAAATATACTTGGATACACAGTAAAAAGTGGTAATATATTTTTTACAGAAAGAAAGCTTTTTAATAGTTAAAACAATTTCTAAAAACGTGTTAGAAATGTTTGAGATTTTCTGGATCATTCATTAAACATATAACTTAAATATCAAAGTATTATTCATGCAAGCACTTAAAAAAGCAACTTACAGCCCTGCCTTTGGTCCAATATCGTAATATACACCATTGGAAAAATATTCCGTCTATAAAAAGAATGTATATTACACTGCAAACTTGCATATCTTTACTGATCTTCTTTTCAAATTCAGTAACATAATATATTCAAGTAATTTTCCGATCAGAGTCGTTTATAAACGTACGGAAAATTGCGTTAATAAATCGTGAACTCGATTTAACATGCTGCAGAATGCATGTGCGGTCTGTGCGCGCAGATATTTTGCATTCAACGCAGAGATTCATGCCCGAACTCTAAACTGATGGATTACGCACTAAACTGGCTTAGGTAAATTTCCATAACAGAATGCGAAAATGGAAACAAATGTACTTTAGAGATATTGATAAGCTACGTTGACCCTCCGAGCGGGAAAGATTGTTTTTCTGCCTCGGTGGTTCAATGCTTTATTCATCGTGGTCCGTTTTATGTCGTAGGACAATGGAAATCGTTTCCACGTTACCGTCCATTTCACGAGAATTTCGACTCAGGGAAATACAGCCGAACGGAGAGGGAGCTATCAGTATTGATTATTCGGATGGATGTTACACTTTTACAAATCAAATTGTTCCCGTCCAATAGTACGGTATACTCTTTTTTATATCAAGTTGATAGATTAGAAGAACAAAAAATGGTACGCGTATGTAATTAAACAGTAGAAAAGTAATGAAAAAACGAGTGCAATATTTGATTTAAATATTAGGGAGAAAAATATGTTTAAAAAATTACTATTTTCCTATTGATGGGGCGACTTATTTTATCATGGAGGAAACATTTATGTAGTTTTAAATCATTTTTGTTATACATATGACTATGGAATATTACAATATTTGAATAATATTTGCGTTATAGAATAATTGATTCTATAACGCAAACAAGTCGTTATATAAGATTTATGATTAACTATTTGTAATTTTATGTTGAAATTCTGCAGGATTTCGAATAAAGTTCTACTTTATTATATACAAAGCTTTAATTAAATTTATAAAAAAAAGAATCTGTGAAAAATATTCATTAATATAACCCTAACATAACAATAACGTAAGTAAGTAGATTTTTTTTTTTATTCTTTATTTTTTTTGACTTTTCAGATATGAATAAAGGTCTATACTAAAACTTTCAATAGTCAATTTTAATGTCACTATATTGACATTTTAATGTAAAAAATAACAGACTGACACTATTGGAAAAATTACAATAGTTTTTTTTGTAAAATTTAGAGGAAGTGAAGCAAAATTCTTTTTTAGAATAAAATTGCAATAAATTTTCAAGGAAACTATAGTAAGTTTTAAAGCACTATCTTAATTTTTATCTATTTGTGAGAATTTTTTGCCGTCAAAATTTTTTATTAACTTAAATCACTAACTAGTTGACCGCTTGCAGCAGTTTCTTAGAAATCTGAAATGGGTGCCTCTCGTCGTAGGCGATCTTTTACACCTATACCGATTACCAAAAAATATAATCCAATGAAATCGCCATTAAACATTTTTCACAGCACAATTCCACCGAATACTCCCAACAGGCAGAAATTTATTTAATTAGAAACTCTCGTAAAGCATTTAAACCCTTCAATCACAATGACCAGTCCGCATAATGTACAAACGAGCGGCTGATAATGCTTTCGGCGGCCGTAGATCAACTTGGCTCAAAGCGATCCCCGCCGACATTCATCTACCGCGGCGGAGCTGCGCTGCATTCACGTGTGCGCGAGCGGCGATTTCGGGTCGCAGTTCGTCGGCGCGTCGGGGAGATAGCGAAGGTCGTGGAAGCGGCGCGCACGGAGGCTGCTGCACAGAGCGCCGCGCAGCCACCGTACAGTACGACGCGTCGACGCTCGAACGAGCCGATAACGTGATTTACACGCCCCGCCGGGGAGTAATTAATGTCCCTCTCGCCGCCTCGCGAGCGCGCCGAAGGCAGCGGAGGAAACAGGGGGGGGGGGTGGGTGGGAGGCCGGCGGCTGCGGCGCTGTTTGCTTTAAAAAATAAAGGAAAAAAAAAGAGGGAGAGGGAGAGAGGAGAAGAACAATCGGAAATCGGCGACATCGAGGCGAGCGCCACTCGGATGCCGCAGTATCGACGCTCTTTCCTCGGCAACTATTCCGCCTGACAAATTATCTCGCCCCTCGCTTGTCCTATCCGCGCAGCCTCCTTTGCCTTTTTCGCTGGTTTTGTAGTTCTTCTTTTTTTTTTTTTTTATTTTCTCGTCTCGTTCGCTGATCGATTGTATAATGGGTATCGGGATGTTGGTTTTTATTGAGCATTTTCCGTCTTCCGCGGATTGTATTGGGTCTGATTATATTCATATACTTAATTTTCCTTGTTTTCTTTTCTTTTTTTTTTCTTTTTAATTCGGTAGCATTTATTTAGCGACTATACTACAGTTTGTCATATCAAAGATTTGAAGAACCTAAGGAGTGGAGTTGAGCTTCTTCTTGATTTGATTGGTTCTGGCGTGACTTTAATTTATCGTCATTATTAATAAACACTAGGAAAAAAGTAAATTCTTGTAAAACCTAACAATCTTTCGGTGTCTTACAAAGGATACCTCAAATTCCTTAGGGTCTCATCATCTTTTTCAGAGGGCCCGGAATTTTTTTTACCAATGAAATACCAAAAATGAAAATATTTAAATAATTAGAAAAAAATAAAGTTTATTCAGAGATCTCCAGGTCTATTTTATCCTGAGAATAGGGTTGAAATCGTTACTACCTTATTAACTAATTAACGTGATTCTGTTCTGAAGAATTGTAGAAATTAAAATTATTTGAGTATAATAGTTAAGAGTTAAAATAATACTTTTTCATAAAATTTTCTCAATTTCATGAATTCTTGTAGTTTTTAAACTTATTCAAATATTCAATCATAATATTTTTAATCCCTGCAGCTCTTCAGAAAGTGATATTTACTATATATGTGGGATTCTACGGAAATAGACAAACAACTGGGGTATTAAAAATAAAAAAAAAAAATTTGAAAGCACACC
>JAWWEN010021690.1:0-10209 GCA_035582955.1 Sycophila texana | reverse complement strand
ATAAATAGATATATTATTAAGAGTAAATTTTCCGAAATATTAACATACCAATAAATATTTAAAGTTAATCGATTAGATGCATTTAAAATAACCGAGTGTATAATGAAATTTATATACATTTATTTGTAAGGGCTATGCCCGTTTAATAAAAATAAATAAATAGATATATTATTAAGAGTAAATTTTCCGAAATATTAACATACCAATAAATATTTAAAGTTAATCGATTAGACGCATTTAAAATAACCGAGTGTATCATTTAAGATCCTTTCGCGCATACATTAATCGACTCGAAAGCAACTTTCTCGCGAAGCCCACGTGCTGCACATAGCGTTCGATCAGGCGGCGAGAAAATCCACCGGAAGAGCCCGGCCGAGTCCTTCCGTCCTTCGCTTCTCCGACACGCTCGTGCGGCTCCCGCGCGTGCGTCGCGACACCCGATTCTTTATCGCCGGCCGACTGGTTGTGCAAGCGTCGAGGATTGCGCGCGCTTTATTTATAAACCGGCGAGCTGGTAGCGCGCCTCCGTGGGCATACCGGAATATGCCCCTCCGACCGCTTATTGTCGACAGATCGACGAAATATGAGGATTTCATGCTTTGTAAAGCGCTCCGGCCGCGTTAGTCATACCCGCGTGGGCCAGCGTCGTCGGACCGCTCGCGTGGCTGTCACCGACGCGGCGCCCGCTGATACAAGCGAACTTGGTCAGGTGTGATTTTGTATAGTCTCTCTGTACTTGTCTATTTTCTGTGAGAATTTTCAGTACTGTATATCCGGTTCAATATTATTACATCCGTATAGTTTACCATAAACTATTATCTATATTATTTATTTTTTTAACCCAATGATGGTACACCAGTCCTCGAGATCTACACTTAGCTGAAATAAATTTTCGATAAGGAGATTTGATTTTGTCTTTTTTTGTCTCTATACAGTGGGTGTAGCTTAGACCCGTTGTCGTGATTTCAGTATTGAGGCACTATATCGATCCAATCCTGGATATCAGATAAAATAAAATCGTTCGGTACTGAACAATATATGTATAGCTTTGTTTATTTAAATATAAGGGATACCTCAATAGCTTCTTTCACGGGATTCTCCCACGACCAGTGGCACTTTTAACGAATTACTGTAATGATTTTTAATTTAAATCACAACCATGATTGAAGCAAGTTAATTCTGGAACGCGAAAAGTGGCCAGACGCGTCGGTCGATCCATCATCAGCGTCATCCGCCGTCACTCAGCCGCCGGGCTAACGAAGTGCCGGACGACGGCCTCGTCACGAGTGGATTTTCGTGCCGCGGAAAATCTGAACACTGCCGGTTCAAAAGGTGCCCCTCGACGAGGTGTGCAGCGGCATATGCGCGGAGAAAAATTGCTGGAGGAGACGAAGGTACTCCCCGTCGTTTCGGCGTCCGGCGCTTTTAAGCGGGCCTTGTGCCCTTTGTTTGTTTAAATGAGGGACACCTTAATCAAGGCGGCGGGATAAGTGCACCGACGCCGGTCGGATTTGCATACGCTCCGCGACCAGATGCTCGCCGATTGCAGCCGGGGAAAAGCTGCGATTATTGCGGCGGTCGCACGGTAATTAGGGGTCGTTAAACCCCCAAGCTGACCTGTTGCTCGCGACGCGGCACTCCATTTTTCTACAAAATCGCTTCCCCCGACGACGCCATGATTTTTTTTTGGTGTTCTCTTTCTCCTCGTTTTATTTACCCGTTAAAAATCTTTCGGCTCGGTCGCAATTTGGGCTTATACAGCTATTGTCATCGCGAACTTATATTTTTTTTTATAAAAGGCACGAAAATTCATGCGCATGCATTGACAATGTATTAACGTTTGTTTTTTTAAAAAAAAAACTTAAAATTTCAATAGTAATACGAATTAAATCAAAATACTTTAATTACACTCTAAACTTAATTCAGTGAAGTTCCACTGAATCTGAAAAACAGTGAAATTGTGTTTTTCCATAGTGAAACAGTGTTTTTCCATCAAAAGTATAATATGCCACTGTTTTGAAATTCAGTGAGATTTCACTGGATTAAATTTAGAGAGTACGTTCTGAAAGATTTCTTGTTGTAGAAACTTAAGTGTATAATATTTTTCCATTATATTATAAAAATTGATTAAAATTAAATTAGAAAACAGAGGATGTTACAAAAAAAGTCGCTCCAATTCGGTTTCGACTGGAAAGTGATAATCGAGCAATTTAACCGAGCGAAAATGCTAGTGCAGCAGCTAATTATCTGCATCGGTGGCGCTTATAGCAGCTTCCCGTCGACGCGGCAAAAGCCGCGGCGAAATTGCTTTTTCGTTCCCGCTCGCGCGAGAAAATCGAAGCACCCGTATGCGCGCTGAAAAAAAAACGAAAAAAAAAAACGATGGATGAAAAAAAAGTCGAGTGGGCGGATAAAAGGTTAGCGCTTCCGTTACCGATACAGATACACTTCGATAAGTCTCCGGGAGCTTTCCATTGACTTGCAAATGCGGAGGGGAGGGCGAAACAATTGCGCCGGGCCCTGCAGCAGCCGCCAACATAAAGCGGCCCCGAGGACGGAAGAAAAGCGCCGAGTCGTCCGGGACGAGTGCAGGAGCTAAGCCCTCGCTCGGCGTGTTTTGAATAATCGAGTGGTCAAACTCGGCGGGATAAACTATGCGTCGCGACGCGCCCGGAGAGCTCCAACGTCGGGAAAATCAATCGGACCAATCGGCGTTCCGCCGCGATTATATTCGATAAATTATAAGGGAGCGCGCCAAAGGACTCGCTCGTTAACGCCGTGAAATTGTTTTCCCATGAAATTCCGCATTCCAACCGCGGATATGACCCTTTTAATCAGAGACATTCGCTCGGCGTTTTATTGCGAAATTTACTCTTCATTTACAATGTTAATTTATATTCTACGTGGCATTTCCGCTTCGAATTCTGCATTGGCTCTCGATTTTCCGGGTGTAACGCATTTTTTTTTTACGCGTTTTACAATAAATTATTTATTTAATTACACAATACGCCCGGCAAAAAAAAGTTAAATTAAAATACTGAAAAATTTAATCCTCTCTTCTCGCTTAAGTACTCACTCGACTAATAAAAGTATACTCTCTCTAAATCTCTCAGCATTTCATTGTTTATTCATTCGCTTTTTTTTTTTTTTTTTAAATACTAAAAGCACCTATAAAAGCTATACAAATTGTCAAAAAAAAAAAAAAAAAAAAATGCACCACACAAAGAACACACACGACGCATTCGCTGCACGAAGCAAAGTACACGCGCCACTCGACGCGAAGCAACTAATAGCGCCGAATACCCTTCATAATTCACGCGTCGTCTATTAGCCGCTAAAAGCGCCTCGGCCGGTCGATCGTCGGCGCGGCCCGATAAATCGGTGCGCCGCGCCGCTCTCCCACGCCGCAGAACGAACTGCGGACGGTTCGTTATTGTGCGTCGGCCGCGCGAGCCCGGTGAATTCGCGCGTGCCGCCCGCAATCAAGTATGCAAATGCCCCAACCTTCCGACCAAACTCGCCCCCTCGACGGATCCTCGCGACGTCCCCGTTTTTTGTTTTATTTTATTTATTTTATATATTTTTTTTTTTTTGCGACTGGTGGTCAGTAATACGCGCAGCTGCGTCGCGAGAGAGACTCTGCATGCCCTCTCGAGAAACGAGCGGCGGCTGCGTTTGCTTCGCTGGCACGTTTCGCGCGAATAGCCCAGCGTCTCTTTTTTTTTTGCAGTCGCCTTTGCGTGACGCGAGCTCAACTTTACGATCCTGCACGCTCGCGATCTGACTCGTTAATTGTCCGCCAGCCATACGCTCGATCGTTTGAGTTCGTAGTGAATAATGAGAGGCATGTGTGAGGTTGTTTTATTTATATCTATAAAAAAGAAGAAAAAAAAACGATCGTATGGCAAAATGATTCTGCGTATAGGATATAGATTCCGAGGATGCCTAAATTATTCATTACAATAGAAGCAGAAAAATATTACATTTAAAAAGAGTCTTTATACCAAACTGGGATGAACTTGAAAAATAAAAAAATGGTATAATATTGCTAGCAAATTTAACAATAAATATTTTTAAATTATTTAATTTACTATAGCCATTGTAAGTATTATTTATTATTTTACAAGTTTATATATTACTACAGTATTTTCCTTTAATAATCCTTCGGTAATAATACTTTTAAAAATTTAATAAGGTATATTTTCTCTCCAAGTGAATTAATTAATAATCGTGTGCATATATAAACTCTCTATATCTGATATCAATAAGCTTTGACAAGCAGATGTACTCTGGTAGACGCGATTCTGGTGTCGATTACACTGCATAAACAGACAAAGACAATAATTACAATATTCATTTACAAGGAGCGGCACGTTACGTGAATATTGGAAGGCTATACCTACATTCGATTGCGTCGTTATGGTCTCTGTATGTTAATTCGATTCGGTTAAAATAGCTCACCGCCAATTTTCCAGACAATATCTCAGAACGGATCTATATATAACAAGCCGCTGACGAATGAACCTCAATTGTCGAAGCGTCCAATTCGAATTGCGCGGATAAAGCGAGTTCAATAAATGAAGTAGATTTATCTAAGGAGAAAGCGCCGGTGATGGGAGGGGATAACAGGAACATGTGGTGCATGAAAATCAAAACAGATGCGAGATAATTAAGACGTGTTTGTACGGCTAAAAGAGAAATCGAAACGTTTTTTTTTTATTTTATTTTCCAAACGCCAAGTGTGTTGCCGTGGGGCCGGCCTGTGAGAGTTTGGTTAACAACAAAAATCGGTGAGATATTCGAACGCTTTGTATATCTGAAAGTCAAAAAGGCGGGGTAAATAATGCAATTCCGAATGTACGTTGTACACCGAGGAAATTACCATGACGACATCGAAGGTCCGCTGCTTTATTTTTCCTCGGCATAAAATTTAAAATTTTATTTATTTACTTCTTGCTGAACACTTTGTCCTATCCGACAATAAAATTAAACTTGCGTGGCGAACGAAGTTAGTATCCATTATCCCAGCGTAAAAAGTGTAGTTAACATCGTGTAAAAAAAATTAGCATATTTGTCGGGGATACCATTCGAACAAGGTACGGAGCCTGCGTGCAAACTAATGCGTGCAATAAATCTAGCGTTGATGGTTTGCGTTTTCTCAATTAAAAAAAAAAAAAGAATATACACGAAAAAACTTATACAAATATCGCATATAAAAATAATCCTGTAAAAAGGCTATGCGTGTAAGCATTATTTGACTAATGAAAAATAAAATATATCTACTGACAGCTGATAAACAGTGCGAAGTGGCGTGACGAAGTCGAATTTGGACTTCGACAAATTCGATTAAACGAAAATAAAAAAAAAAATAAAAATTTAACATTGACACGCCGAAGAAAGATGGCTGACCGTAAATCCGAGTTTTAACTCTCGGCGCGTACACTTTTATCTCCCGTTCGCTCGCGTGCTGTTCCCCTGCGCATTATAAGCCATTTATATTCGAATCGGCAACATCGACGGGACTCGCTCGTGAAATTAAACGAATTTCAGCTGACAACTATCCCACCCGATTTATGTGAACCACGGAGAGATCGCTTTGTTCACCGGGCCAGTCCCCGATCGAACGATAACATGAACGATGATTTCATCACTGCGAAATCAGAAGAAAACGCAATAATCCCTAAGAAACAGTCGACGTTCTCGTAAATTTTTTATGTTTAAAAAATCCATACTATACGTCAAGCCGGAAAATCAAAAGTATTAATTCATTTATTTAAGGCATGCATAGCCGCCTTGAATATTTCGAAGGAACACTCAAGGAACGTTCTCGTTAATTTATGATTTAAAAAAAAATCCATACCATGCGGAAAATCAAAATCATTAATTAAATCATTTAAGCGATTGGTGTTTACGAAAAAAAATAATATTCATGAGAATTATAATGACTGTATAGCAAATTCCGATACTTTAGAGAAGAAGACAGTGATTCAGTCGACAATTTTTAGATAAAACAATTATTAAAAAATAATATGGTTTGTCCTGATAGTCCCATTCCTTACTGCTGATGAGAAAAAAAAAAAGAAGGAAGCGCTATGGTATAATGACGCTGCCGAGGGTCTAGGTACGTTATAAAAGGTTAGTCGCGTCGCCCGGACGGGGCGGATTAAGGCTCCTAAAAAGGGCGCGAGACAAAAATGGAGAAGCGCGCGGAAGATAAGTCTCTCTGCGAGGAGCGGGGTAAAAAAAAGGAGGCCGCCTGAGGGAAAAAAGCGGAGACACCTGAGAGAGGCGGGAAGTTGCGCGAGACAGTGCCGGAGGTAAAAACGGCGCGCCGGGCATCGGAAGCACTTTATCCGCGGCGAGATTAATATGCCAACCGAATGCGGTGTCTGAGAGAGGCGCGCGCCTGCGGAGCGCGGAAAAGCTGTTGCGAGTCTACGCATCAGCCGCGAATTGTTCCCGAGGTTTACAAGCTCGGGAAATGCGTCCTGCGTGTTATACGCTCGACGCGACTATTTTTGGGCGTCGTGTTACACGCCTGTCGTGTTTCTCCCCTCAATATAAATAAAATGTGCATATGTACAAAGTTTATTGGCGAATCCGATATTTGCAACGCATATACGCATTCTCCATTCACTGCAATATCAATGTTTTCTTTAAAAAAAAAAAAAAAAAAAAAAAAAACAATGTTTATACGTATAAATAAAAGCTATCGGTTCGATAAAATGTTTATAAAATTCCACTCTTCGCGATGGTAAATACTTTTTTTTTTCATTTGCTATCTATATTCCATTGGATAGTAAACCGCATGCCTTTACTTTACTCGCTTTGTTTATAAATGGTAACACTCGCAATCCGTCAGATTTCCAAGCGAGCTCAGTCACACATAAATCACGGAGGCTCGCTTCATTTATCTGGAAAAATTCTCATAACGCGCCGGTGACGTTGAAAAATCCACATTTCACGCTCTTCTTCACCCAATCCCGTCGCAAAAAAAGGTCAATTATAAACGAGAAGACGGACAGTGAGAGAGAAGCGAGCGGCGGTTTTGCATGCGGCGTCGTCGTCGTCTCCTCGGTTCGACGGCAATGACACTCATCGAGGCTCGCTCTTCCTCTCCGCAGAGGCGCATTGAAAAATGGTCGAGTTCGCCGAGGCCGTCGGCAGGCCGAGCGATGCATCAGTCTCCCTCTCCCGTTCCCGGGCGATCGCTTCCCCGCGAAATCCGACTCGATGGGAATGAAGGAGGTCTTCCGCGCCGATTCTTCCGTAAATCACCGCTCGTGCTCTCGGGTAAGATAAATACCCCGGCGCTAAGTGTCCGCGGCCGGATAATAAAGTCGGGCATGCTCGGCCGGGCCCTTGTTGCTTCTTCCCCCGGCGCTTTTTATCCTCTCGCTTCAGTCGAATGCCTTGGCTGAATTCCTTTCTAGTATTGTTTCCATGATGGATTACTCCGAGCTGCTCTTTAAAAGTCTCGAAGTGCGAGCTTCAGGTAAATGAATTGTGAGTTATGCATCTTTTATTGCAATTTGAGGGGGCATGAAATACCACTTTTAAATAAAAAAAAAAATGAAAAAATAAATGTTTAAAGGTATTTAATTAAGAGGTCCAGGAATTATCAGAAGCTCTGCAATAACTATAGTCACAGTAGTGAGTCTCTTTAAACTGATCCTAATTTACTGTCCGATAGGATTCCAATAGATAATTTCTGAATCAAACTATTCTGTATAAATTCCATGTAGATTAATGAATATTACATTTTAATACGTTGGTTTTGATACGAAGGCAGGATCGAATCAAATATAAATCCGCACAATTTGAAATGTAAAACTATTAAAATTTATTAATATACATCCATTACAAAAAACAACTATAATTAAGTCGAAAAATTTATAATTCAAACAAAAAATTTGTAATCAAACTACAGTCAAACTACAAGTATTTTTTCTGCTAAGGATCTATTAATAATATGCCGTCTTAAAAAAAAAAAAAACGTAAAATATATATTACATACCTACTTTCATAAATCAAACAGGAATAAATGTACAAGAATAACAAATAAATAACATACGTAAAATTTGTGGCGTTACTTCTGAAACGACTGCATATCAAAAGTAATACACAACTTGTATAGGCACAACATCAAAAGGGATTTTTCTTTATTTCACGTTTCAATTTTAATCGCCATTAACTCCGCGGATGATTTATGACTTCAGAGTGTTTTGACAATTCCCGCTCGTACAAAACCTGTTTACATCCCCGCAATAATAAAGACAATATTGATTCGAGCAAAAAGAATAAATAGAATAAAAAAAAAAGAGAAAAGGAGCTACGGGGAATCCAACGTCGGCTTTTTCGCTCATAAGCACGTATAAATTAATATTTCGAACGACTGCTGCTCGCGCACAAGGGGCCGCGGCGGAACGAGGCAGGAAAGAGGAGGCCGCGAGAATATTTAATAAGTCGATAGCATGTACGATGTTATCAGATCCTTCACGCCTCGCGTCTCGTTGCGAGGCGGCGACAGGCCGGCATCTGCCCGCGTGTTTAACATCCAGCTTGGCTCGCGCGTCCGCCAAGTATATAAAGGGGCAACGGGGGGAGGAGGAGTACACGAGCCGAGAAATTTTCGTGCGCCATACGTACCGCCGACAAATTGAGGCTCGCTCGCGAGCTACCACGCGGCGCGTCGCAAAAGGAATGCGGCTCTCTCCGAGGCGACTCATCTACCTACTTGCCACGCCGCCTTTTTCTCTCTCCTCGGCTTTTTATTCTTCCGGGCGCGATCTCGCCGTCGCCGTAAGAGACTCGTCAAGGGGTCAAGCCAGTCGGCGATAAATTTCCGCGGTACTTTTGCGAGAACAATTCCGACGACGAAGAACTGACGGGTTATTCTGTTTCTGTACCTCGCGCAAGCTTCAAAGAATATCTTATGTGTGTATACATATACGTCTTAAGGGGTGTTACACTATTTTCGACATAATTTAAAAAAATTGTTTTATTTTTTGATTAAAATACTCTTTAGATACCGGAAGTAAATGTAATTTTATAGAGCTTTAAAAGCATCACGCTTTTTTCTCGAAGCAGGATTTTTAAAGTCCGCGGGCTCTTTGGCTCTATCGATTTTTAATTTTCAATCAACCGACAACATTATAATTCAGTAAAAATTCTTGAATAAGCATTATTTTTTGAAGATGAAAGTGGTGTAAAGAGTAAAAGAAAATGTTGTTTGGCTAAGCTTAGCCTATACAAAATTTCTTTCTCTTGATGTTATACATATCTGTCTAAATTGTTTGATACCATCTTCATAAAATACTTAAGATTCGGAAAGTCTCATTGACCGAGCTTTTGAAAAATTTAGCGAAATTTTAAAGAATTATAAATTTAGCTAAAGCAAAATAATTCTATACTGGTAACTCCTTAATATACCTTTCGCAGGCGCAATTTCTTCGAATATAATAAATATTTATAACACCGAACTAGTATAATGCGTTTCCGCGGTAAATACGCCCGAATGTCTTTATACACTTGGGGGATGCCCAAGCGAGGCGGGCAATAACGAAAGAAATGGAGGATCCAGATCTACGTTCGAGTTACGTTTTTAATTGAATTCCAGAGCGGTGCGCATTAGCGAGGCACAACGGGCGCGGATTATCCCGGCGACGGAGAGGAGCGTCGCGGCCGCCCATACATAAAGATCCGCCGCGGCGCAATTACGAATTCGAAATTCCCGCGGCGCGCGCGCGCGGCAACGGCGCGGAAGCGGCAAGCACCCGGGCGCTCAATGTACCGGAATAAGGGCCGGCTCCCGCGAAATGCTCGCTATACTCCCATGAGGCGAAATTTTCCGGGGAGAGTCTTCCAATCGCTGGCGCGCCTCGCGATCGCATTTGGCTCGTCCCTCTTCTTTAACGGCTCTGATCCCGATACACGCCAACTTTAGTCGCCGTTCCGTGCATGTACAACCCCCGATATATACTCGATAACCGTAAGATAAATTTCGAGACTTCCAGAAACTTGCGTTGCGTGTAAAACGAACGTACTACACGTGCCTAATAAAAAAAATGGTGCGTGGCGTCGAGCCACACGGAAGAAGCTATGCTTCCGAACTCTTATATGTGGACCTCTTTCTCTCTCTCTCTCTCTCTTTCTCTCTCACTATTTAAAAATGATAAAATTAATTAATAAATGTCAAATAATTTTTTT
>JAWWEN010021679.1:0-13614 GCA_035582955.1 Sycophila texana | reverse complement strand
ACTTTTCTTTTTCATCCTCTCTCTGATCCATGATCTTTTTTCTTTCATCCTCTTTCTGGTCCTTGATCATTTTTTTTCTCATCCTCTCTCTAGTCCATGATCCTTTCTTTTTCATTCTCTCCCTGCAATGATCTTTTCTCTTTCATTCTCTCTCTGGTCCATGATTTTCTCTTTCATCCTCTCACTGGTTCTTGAACTTTTCTTTTTCATCCTCTCTCTGATCCATGATCTTTTTTCTTTCATCCTCTTTCTGGTCCTTGATCATTTTTTTTTCTCATCCTCTCTCTAGTCCATGATCCTTTCTTTTTCATTCTCTCTCTGCATTCTCTCTCTGCAATCTTTTCTCTTTCATTCTCTCTCTGGTCCATGATCTTTTCTTTCATCCTCTCACTGGTTCTTGAACTTTTCTTTTTCATCCTCTCTCTGATCCATGATCTTTTCTCTTTCATCCTCTTTCTGGTCCATGATCATTTTTTTTTCTTTCTCATCCTCTCTCTAGTCCATGATCCTTTCTTTTTCATCCTCTCTCTGCAATGATCTTTTCTCTTTCATTCTCTCTCTGGTCCATTATCTTTTCTTTCATCATCTCTCGGATTCATGATCTTTTCTCTTACATCCTCTATTCGATCCATGACCCTTTCTTTCTTTTATCCTCTGTCATGCTCTTTTTTATCCACAGCTCTCATCCTTTCTCATTTTTTCTTATCTTGTTTCATATTCTCTCTCATGCTTTTTTCTTATCCACAGCTCTCATTTTTTCTTATTTTTTTCTCATCTTGTCTCATATTCTCTCTCATCCACTCTCTTTTTCTCACTGTCTCTCTCTCACGCTCTCTGATTGTTTTATTCTCTCTCAATTCACTCTCATCATCTAGAATCGATTCTCTTTTATTCTTTCTTATCATCTTCTGGATAGTAAGGGGATCCTTACTCTCATACATTTACTCTATTTTTCCCTTATCTTTGTAATTCTTTATTCTATCTCATCATACCTTCTTTTCTCTAGTTTTCTTATTATTCAGCCTTTTTCAGCCAGTATCTGAGCGAATTTGAAGTGAGAGGGAGACGGTACGAGTGCGTCGTTCTCCGATGGTGCTGCTGCAATTCAGCGAATCGAGCCGAGAGCGCGCGCCGCCAATTTACGCGGGCGTCTTCGCGCAGAGGCTAAAAATAGTCTGAGAGGATATCTTCGAGGAGGACGAGGCGAGAGGTATGCGGCAGATGTAACAATGAGGAGGATTATGTGAAACGATCTTTTTATGAGGCGAGAGTGAAGAGGATGGCGTGTGGTTAAGGAGAAAATATTGAGGAGTTGCGTTATCTTCTTTATTTCGGACGAAAAATTGTTGGCTGATTTTCATTTCGGCAACAATTTATTAATATTTTATCCATTCATATAAATCTAAAATATATCTAAAAAAAAATACACTAATATTTATTTTAACATCCAGAGCTTCTAAGAAAAGCATCAATCAAGTTAAAAATTACATCAGATCAAAATTTAATTACCGGCGGCGTATACAGGCTCGCTCGTATAAGCATTGCCGAAAGTGGCGCGCCACCGCAATAAGTCACGTTGCGCTGGTTTTTACTGCGTCCCCGCGCGACGCGACTTGAGTAATCGCGAAATGGAACGCTGACTGACCTTCGAACTTCCGGAGGCCCGTTTATAGGAGGCATCGCCAACGTAAATATTTAGTCTTTCGCCCTGCATGTGCACAAGACCCTCCACGTTTTTTTTAAAAAGATGCATTGCGGTATTAAATTTCGGTCTTGCAGGCGATTAACGTCACATTTACGACAACTCACGTGTTTTATTTTCATAAAATGTAATATATTTTTCAAAGATGTGCGTACTTTTATTTATTATAATTATCAGTAATTTTTATATAGTTCACACTGTTATACTGAAATACTTAATTATTTAAGTACCGATAATTGTATCATTTAAATAGTAGATTTTAGAACAATTTAGCGTTTTTTATTTAAAGTAAAGTGCATTATAAATAACAGCACAGTGTCGTAGGCATTTGTAGCTTTAGAAGGGTATAACGTTACTTTTTGTTGCGGAGGAAAAAAAATTCATAAAATAGTACCAGAATTCAAAATTTTTTTTACTTCCTCAGCAATTACGTGAAAAAATCCGTCGTCAAAGTCACCCATCGTCTTCCACAATAATCCTAGTGTAATTTTAAAGAAATCATTGCAAATTGACGCCGTCAGCGCGTCGCGCGAGACCAGCAGGCGCGAGTCTACGAGCTCGACTCGCCGTTACAATTAAAGCCTCATTTTTCATGTTTCACGCGATATGCCTGAACAATCGAGCCTCGTTACTCGGCCGTCGCCGACGCGCACTTTACGTTATTAGCTGCAGCGTATAGTGGCACCCGGCGAGCCCGCAGCGGTGGCACTCGCGTCCAGCCTCGTTTCCCATCGGACTCGGCGCAATGAGTCGGCGGTTCTTCGTTTGTTTCGAGGTGAGCATTCGATCGGAATTTTGAAAAATTTCAATTAATTGGAGAAAAAATTTTGATAAATTATCATCGACGGAGTACATGTAGATGGATGATTAGACGAAATCTTGGTCGGGGACATCAATTTTTTATGCTTCTTTTATGTAAAATTTATTTATGTATTTAAATTAGATAAGATAAATCTAATGTGGATAAAGTTAGATTTATTTGTTCAGTTACTTGTGATGTGCAGGTACAAATCTGCTGTATTAATAAATAAAATATTGAAAATGTATAATATAATTAAAAGGGCACAGAATAGAAATACTTATATTACTCTTTTCAACGAGAAAATATTTCATGATCCAAATATTAATTAATAAAGTAAATTACGATTTATTAGCCGGCAATGGAAATAACGACTACCTCGTTTTTAAGAAAATTACAAAGTCCATTTATTTAAATGTGCATTCTTAAAAGATACATCAAAGGTGGTACAACTTGTATATAAAACGCCACCTGGCATTTAATGAATAAACTCAGGGAAGTAACCAAGAACATGGAACACATTCACTGACAAAAAAAAAAGAGTAAGAAAATTTACTATAAATAGTTTGATATGGGGGACGTACTGGAGACGCGAGAAATATTACTGTAATTATTGGAAAATTTACAAATTTTGTAGTAAAATATGCTATATAGTTTTATAATAGAACTTTAAATTTTTCACAATAAAATTTGTAACGCTTCTAATATTCATCATATTATTTTTCATGTCTCAAGTCTGTCCTTCACGTTCAAGAATATATAGTAAATTTTCCTACACTATTTTCTCAATATAATTATTTCCAATAGCCCACTAGTCCATAAACAATCTTATAAATTAAATATTATGTGCTATCAAATTCCTTCTATAAACCATTTTCTTGACAACATTTTTACCTCTATATATATATCGATAATTCTTACCACCCAGAAAACCTATCCGTTACCAAAAAAAGAATCAATTCAACACTATACCAAGCCTGCGCTATCGGCACAGTAGTCCGACCGGCGTGTGTCGTCCAAAAAGCACATTATTTGGCGAGCGAGGAAGCGAAGGCGCAGCCGTCGTAAAAATTCGAGCAGGGTCGACAGCGGGTCCTCTTATCGCGTGGTCGCCACCCACGCGTGCCCCGTTGTTGGCCAGGTGTTCCGGATTACAGCGACGATCAGCTGGCCCTGTGGCTATCCGATCAATGCTCGGCTCCCCCGACTAGGCGCTTGCTCCCTTCCGGCCCGAAGGGTTGCCCGATTGGATCGATTCGCCGATTTCGACTTGCCAACTCGTCTGTCCACGTGGACTGTAAAGCTTCCAGAGTTCTTGAAGGTGGAATGATTGATGCTAATGGATTGTTTCACTTTAAGTAGTTCTCTGTTTTATCAGCCTTTTTTTTAAAGCTTTTAGCGATTATTTCGATTTTACATTTCGTTTTGTGAATCCTAAAAAAATTGTATTTCATTTTACGACGAAAGTAAATGACTTTTTTGTATAGACCAAAATGGCTTAGTTTTTATCTTGCTCGGGCAGACACAAGATAAAAATAAAAGTGCAGGGCTCATTATTACGTTTTTTTGTGCTTACTCCAGAAAAAGTTCTGTAATATTCAATTTGAACTTTAAGATTAGAATTTAGAAATAACGAATAATAAAGTTGTGAATTATAAGCTCATAATAAAATGCATGTAGAATAATTGAAAAAATTATTTAAAGATTTTTAAGGTATTTTAGTGACCTTATCATTTGGTAAGTTTTTATAAGGGCTTTATTTTATAGTAACGTGCAAAAAAAGTGCAGTATTGTAAAAGAAGTTTTTCATTAAGAAAATAATTTATTTTCAAATATAAATTCTGAAGAATAAATTTAAAGTAAGCTCGACACTTGCATTAACATCAGTAAATTGAACATGCAAATTTTATTTGAGAATAAAAGCTTTTAGAAATAATAATAATTTACTCAAATTCATTGATTTTACTTCAATGAAAGTCAAGGCTTAATTAAATATGCGATAAAGGAATTGCATATTCATTCGTATAATACATAATTATTAAATTCACTTCCTTACGAATAATTAGCAGGTACGTTGCTTCATGAGCTATTTATAAAAACACATACTCTCGACGATCTTCTATTATTCTTTTTTATGTAACAGATGATTAATTTTTTTAGTGCTACGTACACCAGGCAAAATTGATAATAACTGTACTTATTTATCTTAAATTCATAACAATACTTGTACACTTTTATTAACAACAAAATCGACATCGAAATTCAAATTGTAATTATTATTTACTATTTCATCTTAAACGTAATACCTTAATTGTGATATAAAACACCATAATGCCTATATCTAACATTTAATCCCGATCCTTGCGTCCCCGCAGTATCATTAACCTCTAGCATTACTCTCTAACACCCATACATCTAGAAACACGAACTACCAAACAAATCGCTGCCCCTCTTCTTCCAATTTCGCTCAAAATAACACGGTTCTATCAATTTCCCTATTGTCGCAGTATACCTCATCTTCCCACGGACAGTACACCCCCTGATATCACATATCCAGCCGTTAGAGTTACGTCCTTAATGGCGGACCAATGAGCCTCTTAGATAGACCGACAAAATTTCACGGTCGACGGTATGAAAAGTGTCCGGCACGTGTCGTCCTTATGCGCGCGCAAAAAGCGAAAATATGCCTTTCCGCGTAGGTGGAGCCTGCAATCAGATAGCACTCCCTTCGTGCCGTCGTAAATACGCCGAGGAAGCGTTTGAGGGGGGAGTATGGGGGTAGGGCTAATAATGGCAAATGGTGAGGTTTTACGTCGGCCTCGCGGGGGACAATTAAAGGGCGCCGACGAGCGGGATTGGCGTATCGTCGCCCAATTAAGGCACTATCGGGTCGAGGGAATCGCCGCTAAAGGAAGTCTGGAGGTGTATACTGTGGGGTGAGGCGCCACTCCGCTGGATGGGACGAGAGTCGACGGAGTCGATGGATTCGGGGGAGAAGAGCGGCATAAACATTTTTACGTTTCAATTTATATGACATTATATCGAGCTTGTAAATTTTATTGCAGGTGGCTTTGATGGATTGGGCCGTTTCGATGCGCCGTCACGTGCGCATTAAACTTTTATCTCCCGCGATTGTATCTTGTTATCGATTGTTTTCGTGACATTTTTCGATTCGTTATGCAATACGTTAATGCGATTGGTTATTTTTATGGAGTTGTTTTTCTTCCAAGTCTCGTTGCAACGTAAAATGTAAGCGTTACGAACAATTGAATTTTTTTTAGACACTTAATTTTTGTTTAATTTTATAATCCAAAATAGATTGACGTTTTAATACTTTAATTCTTGCCGCACAAAATATCCTATACAAATCATTTTAAAAAATGTATATATTTTCTTATACAACTGATTAACGTTCCTTACATTGAATACAAGAAGAAAATTAATAAATTCTTCTTGTATTCTAATGAAGATTTTAATTAGAATGTCACTGAAAGCAGTAAATACACAAATCACTCGTGGCGTCCATCAGCTGCAAAAGCTGTTAAGTTCAATTTTGGACCTAGTCTGGATTGACAAAAGCCAACAGTACTCCAGACGATGAATACCAGACCATCTCTCAGTTTTGATTGGCCAAACCGCAATTGAAGTGAGGAACCATTGGCTCTTCAACTTACATCCCGCGCGCTCATTTCGCCGTCGACCTGGCAACGCGCCAGTGGCTCTCACAAAAGGCCCTTCCTCGTGACTCGTGCGCCTTTTTTTTTACAGCCAGCTGCGACGCTTCTCGGTTTTTTGTCCTTTACGCTTGCGAAAGGACCAGAGTCGACGGCCGAAAGCCGTCATTTGTCAGCTTGGCGAACGCATTTTGCGCGTCGAATTAGAAGCTGCCGCGACTCGGCTGATCGTTTTGCTTCCTTTTTCCTCACACATCGCCTTGCTTCTTGGCCGTGACGAGGAAGCCGACGAGGATGATGATTTTGCCAACTTTTTTGGATCGCGTCGTTTGTTTGTTGTTTCAGTGTCGTAGTTTGGTTTAAATAAATTGCGCGGGATGAGTGAAGTTTATTAGTTGTGTACAATGCAGGCTGGATCAACAAAAATATAATGATTGATATTTAATTTTTCAACGGGGTATTTGTCAATTGAGTATGAGTAACGAGAAAGTAATTAAAAATTGTTTTCTAAAGTAAATAAATAAACATTAACGTATTCATACTTTTTGAGTTTTTAAGAAAAATTAAGTTTTTAAGAATAATCTTATATCTATGTGATAAAGTGAACAAATTATAGACATTACTCTTTCTTTAAGTTGCATATTAGCATGATAGTAAAATGTTTAAGAGAATTAAGAAAACATAAGAATTTTGAAATCCCGTTAATTCTTTAATTAAACACACATTAATATCTCAGTAAACGTGATGTCTCAATTAATATTATACATCTCCGAGAAAAATATTTTGAGATTTTCTTTATTTTATTCAACATCTTATAGTTCATATTTTCCTACGAAAATGTTCTACAAACGTAACCTAGCAGTCAATTTGTAACATCCATAAATTTATTTTACACTACAACATATTTTTTTTAACATAAAACATAGAAATCAATATATTTTCTAACTTATGCTTTTGAACACTTAGGAAAAGTTAAAGGGTCAAAAGGTTAATTGAACGCAACGACGAATGATTGCGTAAAATTAAATTAAAAAATAAACATTTTAAACATTTAACAACTGCCATTACCGCTAGTGCACTTCACCTCGGTAAGGCAATTGAACGATCCCTCCGTCTCTCTCTCTCCGCGTCTCGGAAAAATCAGTCCAGCATGCGAGGATCGCCAGTGTCTTGCACATACACGTGAGTTGCACCATCGACTTAAAACGTTTACGAGCCCGAGCGAGCGGGGCACCGAAGGCTCTGAAAAAAGGGTCAGTGAGCCAGGGTCGCGCCTTTGCCGCGAACGTGGGGAAAATTGTACGCACCTCCCGCATATGTGTATGTATAGCTATATACATACATATATTATATATACATATATATCTCGCCGGCGATAAAAGCGACCGCGAGGACAATTGAGACGCCGCGAGGTATATACGGGCTGGCCGGCGGTAATCGGCCGCAGTTCGTCGGATCGATGCTGGGATCGGGTTTCGCAACCATAGATGCAAGGATGAGATGCGAGTTGTCGGAGTTTTCTCGGAGTTTGATAAATGATTTTTTTTTTATTTTTTGAGATCGGTTTTTTTCCTCTTTTTTAGAAACGTACGTTTATGAGATTTTAGCAGGAAGATCAAAGGGATGCTTTCAACTGGCGTGAAATTTTCAATTATTTATTTATTATTTATTATTTTCTAGTGTAATTATTTAAGAAATGTTTGTGTAGTTTTCATCTTAAACGACTACACACGAAACAAAATTGTGGGTAATCGTATTGTTTTCAAAGAAATTGCAGTGCCTTCTTGTAAAAAAGTTCAATGACATTATTCCAAGTACACAAGAAATAAATAAAGTTAATCTTTCAGATAAGAAACTTTTTTTTTCGGAAAGCCGAATAGTTCTTATCGGATAAACTACCTTGTTAGAGGATTATTTACCTTGACAATATATAGCTGAGTACTTGAACTAACACTTTCTTAAAAATGTCTTATCATATAATTGTTTGCATCGATATTCTTCTAAGAACAATAGAAATTTTAGATCACAGTTCTTCAATACTCTGGAAATTGTGTTATTACATAAAATGATGCCAATTGAACTTCAATGCTGTTAATAAACAGTATTAACGTAATAAATAATTATTTATAATTATCACTGAGAAAATAATGTAAGAAAATATTTATCGTAAATTTTTGAATGCAGATGTCATATAGCCTTGAATTTCATACATATGACATATAAAACAATTGTTATTATAAAAAATAGCATAAAATTAAGATACGACAGTAGCGATAAGTTGTTAAGAAAAATTTTTAATAAAAAAAAATTTATAATTATTCTCCCTATAATTATCAGTACAATTTTTTTTACAAATTATTGCTATAACTAATTCATTTCAATTTCAATCAAATAAATAGTGAATAATACCAGTATCACCCCATTAATCTCAAATAAATCAATTAAAAGACTATCTTCAGAATCGCTGGACAAGCAAAAACCGCAACGTCCGGCTAATCCCCGTCGGACATAAAAAAGCAGCCAAACGTCCGGTGATCCACGCGGCGACTCTGGCCGATTGACAAATGCGATCCTCAAAAAATAAGAGCCGCTCGCGCGACTCTTTCGTCCTCTCCGAGGCGAATTTCGCCATCGATCGGACGATTTACGAGCGACCTCGAAGCTTTTCGCCGCGCCCGACTTTTTTCCCGTCCAACCACGTGTACGTGTGTGCGCGTAGTGTGCGTGACCCGCAGATTAACGGGAGGCTATACTAGACCCGGGCGTCGCCTTTATGTGAGCGCGCCTGGAAATTCTCCGGAGCGAAGTTCGACGGCCGAGTGCTGGAGACGAGCCGCGAGCTCGCGTATATGGACCTTTACGAAACGAGACGCCCGTAAATTATTCCCAGGGCGCGATATATAGGGGACGCCGCGGCGAACGCCGACCAAGTGGAGTAGCTCATTGTTAAGTGGCGTGGAGATGTATGTGGATTTGACGTGGACTTAAAATGTAAATTTGAAGATTAGGAGGGGTTAGCGTGGTTTCGAAATTTTTTTGGTACTTATTCGCGCACGATGTTTTGTTTTTTTTTTCCTTTTTTTGGGAGAGGGCAGAGGACAGTGAGTGGATTTTGTACGTTTATTGAGGTGGCTTTAAATTTTTATGTCGCTTCGAGAAATTCTATTCTACTTGTAATAGTAAATAACGTCCTATATATCTATACATGGAAATAAAGAACTACTACTACTACTACTACTAGTAAATAACGTCCGCACGTGAAATTCAAATTCCTTTGAAAGTATCTCGCGTGTTCGCTGTGAAATATTTTTATCCTCTTATAATTTTTTTTACGATATTCTTGCTGCTCATACTTAATTTGCAAAAATCAGTCAACTATTTTCATGTTTAACTATTAGGTTGCGAAAAAAATAATCTAAATTTTTTAAGATCACTAAAATAATATGGTAATGAAACATTCATATATTTTTATATTAGGATCATTAAATTGATTTTCATTTTTAGTTCAATATTTCTCTTATTTATTTCTCTATTGTTTTATCTATTTTATTAAGATCTTTATCTTAAATTCAATACAAAAAAAAATTGACGATAAGTGGCAAATTATATAATATAATTCTAATTATATGCCGATGTTCATAAAAATCGAGCTTGTACTGATTAAAAAATGCATGTATGAGCACAAGTATTAATTATAGAAGTGAAAAAATTAAAACACAAGTACTTTTTCCTTTATTTACGTCAAAAACAAATTTTTTTAAATGTTATTTATTACAAAAAAATGAAACAAATACATCTAAACCAAACAAACAATCCCAAGTACTTACTTATCCAAGTACACTAATCGTCACAATAAACACAAAGTTACGAAACGAGAAGCCAAAGAAAAGAGCCGCAGCCAACTTTTCAGGGGCATTTCCATTTACGAAGCGTATAAACACACGTAGCGATCGACGAAATTATGCCGCGCTAAGGCAAGTTGTCCAATATTACTTCGGGCTTACCGCCACCCCCGGCAGTCTTCTATCCCCCTTCTCGCTTTCACGGCGCCGCGAATCGTCGGAGGGAAGGACGCGTGGGCGGATCTTTGTTCTTGGCCCCGGCGATTTGTCTTGAGAGCCACCGGCATCGCGCGACTCCTCCGCTCCGCTTGATTTTTTTTTTTGCGTGCGCAGAAACTTCGCAGCTGCGCTCGCCTTTTCTCTCCCAGCCTCCTTTTTACGGACAACAGCGTCAATTATCGAGCTTTAGCCGGCACTGACGAATTCGCAGGCTCAAGGTTCCGCACGGTAGGGTTATGATTGATGAGAGTGCAGCAACAAATGACGAAACTCGAGAGTTTGCGTTGATGATAGCGATTATAAATTTCTTTATTATGTTGGCAGGGTATTAGTTTAGTTTAAAGATTAATTGTTCTCTCGTGATATTAATTTTTGTATAAATGTTTTATACTTTTTATTATATATACTATATTATACAAAAGCTTTGTTCCTTTTTTTATAAACACTTTAATCTTGGTTTAATTATAATGTCTAAGATAATTAATATTTTTATAATACTATGATCGCTTTAAAAAAGACTTAGTTATAGTTAACATAATTTGTGCAATATTTTTATATTCTAAGTTTAATCGCGTATGTAAAAAAATAAACTTTATATATTTTTCACTGAATTACATCTATATGCGGCCTATCGTTCTAATCATTCTTTAATAGTCATTACAATGATATGCACCAGGTACGAGTTTTGGCTGATAAAGGTAAAACTTTGCAAGTTAGAGAAGGAGGAACTTCGCAAACGCATTCTCGACAATTTCCACGGAAATAAAAATCATCCAACTTGTCACCAACGCGTAGCGTCAGATTACCGAATTTACATACATTCAAATCTGAAAAAAAAAATATTTAGTTTAAGCCATCGAAGTATGCATTAGAAAAAAATTTTATAGACTTTTATAATATTACCATTTTCTTCTTCACTTCTGTTATCCTTTGATCTTGCAACTTTATCATCTTCCTTCGCTGCAAAAACATTTTTATATTTAATCAATTTAATTAATTTAATTACTTTCAGTTCTTTTTACTTTTAACGCTTTAATGTATACTTACGACACTGGTACATAAATTTACTATAACAATCAACAGCTGGTGAGAGGTTACTTCTGTAGAGTGGGACACATTCCAAACTGCGAAGTCTTGGAACACTTTGAGCTTCGACTCCGCAAGAAGCCTTTTGACAAAAGGGTGGAACGAACTCTCCTACAATCATCGTTATTTAAAAAATTAATTTCATCAAATTCGTAGTTAAGAAGGAAACATGCTACTACTTGTTAGATTTGAAATTAAAATTTTTTAAAAAGTAGAACCAACCTGTGTAACCCTCATCGCATTGGCACAGCAGACTGAAATTGCTGCTTGGGTAAAATCTCTGACCATTCAAGTACGTTCTTCCATCGACTATACATTTTGGCTCATCTTTCGGATCACCTGCGGTATTAAACGAGGAGAAGGTGATTAATGTCCCAGTTATAAAAAGCAGACATTACTTAACATCAAACTACTCACGACAAATTTCTTCTACGCCGCAGCAAGAGTCGAACTTCCTCTTGAAGTAACAATTTGGTTTCGGTTCATGCCGAGGACAGTCCACAATTGCACACCTAAATCTAGCTCTAGTAATAAAAAAAAAGAGTAATGAAAATCATCTGAAAAAATTCTATTATCGTGTACTTTTACACGACAAAAACGTCTATTCAAACTATCGAATTGGATTGAATAATTCTACAGAAGATTAGTTTTCGAGAAGAATTTTTCTTACGGATATTTGGTATACGATCCTTCCCCTTGTCTCATGCAGTGACACCCTTTGTCGCAGGGATTGATACGGTCTTCATCTCGAAGAGTCTCACCAATCGAGTATTCACGGCCGTTCGCGTAACACTTGTCCAAACGCTGGCTGTACACATGGGAACAATCGTATCTGACTGCGCAACAATCTTCAGGATTTTCGCGGATGGGTATGCAATCCAAATCCTCGTAAAGCCTCAGAGGTCCTGGACACTGGCTTTTGTCACATTCTAGAACATCGTTAGCTTTATGTTATTAATCAAGTCGTGAAAGATGGAAGTTGTCGGTACTTTAAGAACACGAGGCCTCTACCTTTTGATGATACGACGACGGCCAAGAGAAGAAAGGATGAGCCTAATAAGGCAAAGTTTCTTTGAGGATGGATCATGATGCTTCAGAGATCCGGCAGTAACTGGAGGAATAAGCAGGAAAACGTCTTAAATGGTACTTCAACTGTATGCTTAGCGCTAATACGAAAAGTGGGAGAATAACGTCACATGTTGCTTAGAAACTGTAGAATAAATATAAACGAGGAAAAAAATATTGCCTCTGGAAAGAAATTCGTTGGGGAAATATTGTTTTTAATGGTTATTAACATTTTTTAAAACTTATTTTCTTATCATGCAGCTTTTTTCGTGACCTTGGATCTTGCTCCTATCTGCAGTTTTTATTAGTCTTCGGTATAATATGCAAAATAATCGAATTCACGTACTCTGAACAAATAATGCTATTAGATAACTTCTTGTTGATTACTTAATCTATTCTAAGGTCATACGCATTTCTCGTATATGCAAGCTAAAAAGTGTTTTCTCGAAAGCAATAATATCAATTTGCATCTTGCATCTTATTCGACTGTACACTTGTACCAAAAATGTACACAAAGTAAATAACATATTTATTTTTTTTAGGTTACCAGTGGTTTACATTCTTTTAAGAGCTGCAAAATTTGAATATTTTTCAATAAAAATTGATGTAATTAAGTTCATGATCAATTCTTCCGCGTACGTTGTTTTTGTAATGAGTCTTGTTACATAGATTAGTAATTTATTCACAGTTTATTTGCAAAACCATGCAAATTTCGTAATCATATGCTAATATTATCGAGCATTTCCAAATACAAAATCTGTCGATGCCAAAAGATTAAGAAAATATTGATACATAAAGTACTCTTGCGACTCTTCTCCTACCTTGAGATGTCAAAAGATCAATCAACGTATGTTAATTTAAACTTAGTTACAGCGTGTTACGAAAGAAAAAATCGTCACAACAATAGCAGCAAAGTGACATTTATAATATACACGCACATAAAAGAAATATATTGCTCTTTGCAAAGAAAATAGCGAGCGCACTTTTAAACTCCACTCCCTTCGAATATATAACTTTGTGCTTCTTTATTTAAAAAAAATTGTAAAAATTATTGTTAATTCATTTGTAATAAGGTACCTGTGCCTAATATGGGCATGCGCCTAATATGGCCATGTTCTGGTATTTCGAATTGACTCGCGCTACAGCTGCGCCCCCTCATGATAATAGTTCTTTAGTATCAACTTATGAATCTGTGAAACCCTGAGTAACCGCCGAAGGTCTATCTCG
>JAWWEN010021627.1:0-18717 GCA_035582955.1 Sycophila texana | reverse complement strand
TATATAAATTTGTGAATAAAACGCGAAGGTAAAACTTGTATCCTCTACATTTTTCTCAGCATAAATCTCAGTCCAGATTAAAAATTAATAACAAAATTTAAAAAAAATTGTAGTATAATTATTTTTGCTCGATCAGATTTCCTTGGAGCAAGAGAAAAAAGGCATAGACAAACAAAAAAAAGCACGCGAATCATCAGAAAAACAGCTGCGCAGCCATCCCCGAAAAAAATCGTTAAACATTATTTACCTAGCGCGAAATAAGCGCCTCGAACTAAAACGCTACGTTTACATTAGGACCTCGGGGGGTATAACGAGTGGACCGAAAGTGTAGGCGGCTGCAAAGTAGGCTATAATGATTCGTTTCTTATGCCGGAGGGCGAGGCGATCTTCTAAGAGGATCTCGACAAATAGTCGACCCCCTTTTACGGGCCCGCGCCGTCGCTCCCGGCCGCGGGAGGTCAACTCTCGGGCAAACAAACATTCGCACATTGAATTCGCCCCCCCCCCCTTCCTTCATTCTCCCGTCCCAGCTTCCGGGCATCTGCCAGTAACTTTTGATCAATTTCAGCGACTGTCTATTTGATTATCGCGCGGCCCGCGCGGACGATCAGTCCGCTCGTAGGGGAAACTTCAGATTGACTGCTTTGTTAATTTGCCTGCGGTATACTTTAGCGGGAGCGGTGTATTGATCCTAAGGTGTTACTCAACCAGTTGGGTTTCCCTTCGGTCTCATCTGGTAAATTTTTTATTTTTTGCGTTGATTCGTTGACGGAGCTGGAAAAGCAGACTTTCGATCGTATTCGGGCGCGCAATTGCTTTGCAAATATGGAGGAGTCAAAGCTCATTTTCGAACAGCGAAGGTTAGGATACCTTCGGAACATATTGGTTTACTTTTCAATCTAACCGAATAAAAAGTTACTCCGATCGCCTGATGTTTTGTTTTTCTTGTGCATCAAAGTATAGATACATTTATTCAATCGAGAAGAGATTTTACAATTTTTATATTAGGATATTCATTAGAAAATAAGGAAAATATAAATGACAATAATAAAATACTTAGTTCTACAATTAAGAAAAGTTGTGAAGAGAAATCTTATTATTTCTGTAAATTTTTTTTAACAAAAAGCATTAATTATATTCTTTGCTTTGTTTCAAAGAAAGACTCGAAGTCAGAAAAATGAACTTATAATAATTATTAAAAAATAAAAATAAAGTTATTGAAAACCAAGTTTAGTGCAAATCCCTACTACGACGATACTCTCTCAATTTCTACGGTAATTGCTCAATTAAAAAATAACCTCTGCAAGTAACAAGTGATCATATTTAAATTTAAATTCAGTTTAGAATTAATTCGAGTTAAAAACTAAAAATACTTCCCAATTAACATTTTAATCTCCCCCTTTGACAGGAAACTTTGATCTCCTAATTGAAATCTCCCGCAGAGACGACTAACGGGCGCGCGTCGGCGCTTTAAACAAATACAATTAATTTTAAAAAAGGATGCCAAAAGCTGTTTGAACGGGGAGATTAAAGAATACTATTACCGCTGCCCGGCCGCGAAAGACAGAAAGAGAAAGAGCGAAGGACCGGCAGGGGTGGGATCCTTAAAAGCTCCTTTGGACACGCCACCTGATAGGCGACGGCGGAACAAGGAAGCCACGTAGCGCGATAAGGAGTGCTCGAGGAATAAAGCGATATCGCGTTTCTGTTTTGTAGATCGCCCGTCGAGACATTCGCGTGCGGATGACGATAATTGTCCCCGGCTTCGGATAATGGAAGAACGCCTCGGCTCTTTCACGCCACCCCAATGAATGGAAGCTAAGGGGATGAAAGGGGAGGGGGCGAGGGATTGGCCCTCGAGGACGTCCCCACGAGAGGACGTCGTGCATCCCGAGTCAGCGGCTTGCTTCTAGAAACGAGCGAGTGGCCTGACGTATCCGAGACAAACGTCAGCGGCAGAGGCCCGCTGTAGCTCGAGCGCACCGCAGTCTTCGCTGGCGACAAATCGCCCTCGTGGACTCGAGGATGCGAGCGCATCGTTCGTCGGAGGTCGAGCTTTGACGGCTGCCATTAATTGTTCGTGTTTATTGTTTATAGCGCGGCTTTCGGATGGGATATATTTGAGGGTGAGAGAGCTTTGAAAAGTGAAGAGCTTGAAAGTGAAGTTGAATAAAACGAATGAGTTATATTCATTGATATAAATTAGAGAAGCTTTTTTTAAATATCATTTCTTTCATTAACAATTTTATCGGGAGTAATGACGCGGATGGAATCATGAATCAATTAAATTAAAGAAAAACAATAAATGCAATATCGCAGTTATATGAATAGATCAATGAATACTATCAGCAAAAGGATTAGAGCATTTAGAGAATGTACAGCTTAATAGATTGTCCAGTGATAACACGATTACTTTACTTCTATACACAGTTGCCTATAACAAAAAAAGCTCATTTTAGCTTTTCGTAACGGACAAAGGCACATTTTAGATATTTTTGCGACGAAAAGTGGCGCGATTCAATTCTATCACGAAGGAAACTCTTTTGGAAGTTCTGTCACAGAGAGAAATACTTTCACGAGATTTCCGCGAAAAACAACAACACACTTCACGATATAATTCCCACGAAATGAAGCACTTCGCGAGTTTCCCCGAAAATATCACGATACACATTCTTCTTCGGGAAATCCATATATGAACAAGTTTTCGATCGCTAAAAAATTTCAGTAGAATAACAATCAGCAGAAAGTTCCGTCAGCGTAACGAGAAGCAGTTGAAAGCTCGGTAAATTGAATTGTACTTTTTTCGTTAGGAACGTTGTTACAGTCAAAGTATTCCATTTAAATAAAAAAGTCAGAAATTATCGAGTTCGCATTCATTAAAACATTTCAGGCAAGTAACAATCACCAGAAAGTTCCGTAATTTTAGCGAGAAGCAACTGCAAGCTCGGCCGTAAATTGCAACAAGTTTTTTCCGTTCGCGACAACGATACTTGCAAAGCATTTTGTTTAACAAACAAATTTGAGAAAAAATGCAATTCAGAATCATTAAACCATTTTATTAAAATATCAATCACGTAAAAGCTCCATCATCACAGGGCTAAGCAGCTGCAAGCTTCGTAAGTTTATCAAAGAAATCTCAGAAATTATCCAATTCGCGATCATTAAACAACTTTATAGTAACTTCAATCAATCATGTAAAAGCTCCGTAAATTAAAACGAGTTTATTTTTCTTTAAAGGCGACAGTACGTGTAAAGCTTTAAGTTAAAAAAAAGGAATCTCATAAACGACCATCTCTGCGAACATTAAAGCTCAAAAGCATCAGTACCGGAAACCCGAAAGGATCAATCGCCAAACTTAGTAGTCATTAAAAAGTTCCGTCATCGTAAAGCGAAACGGCCGCTGAAAGCTCGGCAATGAGCCACTGGCAAGCGCGCAGCCATCATCGCGGGGCGTGCTTGCAAATCCATCGACCAGCAGCTTAATCCGCTGAAACGAGCGGCGCGGCTCGGTCGAGCGAATTTTAAGTGGGCCCCGCGACAATTTCGCGGCGATGCGCGGCGGCGCGCCTAGACGCATGGGAATCGAAGGTCATGGATGAAGGACGGCGCAGACCCTGACCCGCGCTAAGGTTGACGTCTGCCCCGAAACCTTATCTCGTCGTACGGCTTCAGCGCACGAGCGAGCCACCCCGCCTAAGCTCGCGCGGCGCGCTCAACGTCCGACGACGGTTCCTATTCTCGCCGATGCCAACCCCGGCCTACCCCCCCCCCACCCCTTCCTCGGCGGCGCCACCCTTCACCCTCCTTTATCTCTTGTTTGAAATGCCGTTACGGCCGCCTCGCTGTAAGTAGTCAGCGCGCGGCGTACTTTTATTGTCTCGAGCGTCTATTTATGTACACTTTATTGAACTGCCGACTAATCGTGTTTCGATTCGACGGCGCTGTCGTGTACTATTTTCATATTCTATTCACTCGTAATGCTTGTGTCTGAGAGCCGTTTGCTTGTGGTTGAATGTTTCGGATTGTTTGTTTACCGAGCTTTAATTGTTCAAACTATTATTTTCAACGTTAAATTTTTCTCTATTTTTTTTGTTAACGTGATGTATTGTTAGAAATAAATTTATTGATCTATGGTTTTAGATGCTATTTTTAGGCAAGCTTTAGTTTTTTGTGCTTTTTTGGATTTGCAGTTATACCAATAATGGAACTTACGTTTATTGGCACATCGTCGTTAATAATTGTTTTGGAAATCTTTTAGTTTATTTTAATGGTATTGGACAATACAGATTTCTTCGCGTTTAAAAAGAAAATTCTGTTAAATGCCATTTTTGAAGATAATTTTTTAAATTTGAAAAAAAAAGTTAGAAGAAGAAATTTTGTATAATTAATAATCGAGAACAACGATAATTAGCTTGTATATATTTTTGTAAAAAAATATTTAAGAGTTTATTTTCATTTTTATTTCAGAATTTACCAATAATTAAATTTTAAAAAAAGGTTTATCATACTTATAAGTTTCTAGATATTAGCAAAAAAAAACCTCTCACTTTCATTCCGCAAATCGCAGAAGTGAACTTTACGACTCAAAGATATCGGTTAATGCAAAAACCCGATCGCCGCTTAAAAAGTTCCCCGTTCTTACCGAAGTGCGCCAAATTCAGTCGTGTAAACTGTATACAATGTGGGTATCAGAAAAAAAAAGTTGCATCTAAAGGGGTCGCTCAATCCGCGGCACGCTTTCATTAAAAACTTAAAACAAAAAAGTTTTTCGCTCAAACTTCGAAATACGTCAGCACCCATCGACACAATCATTTAGCCATCTCGAAACTTCCAGATTTACACATCCATCTAAATCTTCCACTGTCTCCCTCCCCCCGCTCCGCCCTCGCTCTCAATTTCAACTAAATAAATTTGTTCCTTTACGAGGGCAGTTAAAATAAATCTCTCCATTCTCTCCTCTCTCAGCGCCCTCGCATCGTCCGCTCAAGAGGTGGCGCGCGCAAAAGAAGCTCATCGATAAATCAACTCCAGTTTAGCGCGTTTCGTAACCGGCCGAGATTAACCGAGCGCATATAAAAAAAAAGGAGAGAGAAAGAGAGAGAGAATGGGGAGCGGTGACGGCTAATGAAAAGAAAAAAGAAAAAAAAAACAGGAAAAACAAAGAAGCGAGTGCAGGCCCGTCGGGTGCGAGATAAAAGTGGGTGGCGCCGGGGGGCACGCACCGACGCGGCTAACGGGATTACAAATCGTCGGACGGCGACGAGATGAGAGCGCACATCGTGCAACGGACTTATCAATCATCGTTCCCGCGGGTCTTCGGCGAGCCGGGGCCCCCCTAGTGTCACCGACGATCTGGAAGCCCGACACTCGCAGAAGGAAATTTTGCATTATCGAGGCGCGCGCTTGCGCACTCGATTTACTCGTCGGGAGCCCGAGAAACTGTCATCGGTATTGATGTGCGTCAAAATAACGAGGACTGGATTTGTATGCGTGAGAGGCAGGGAGATTCCTGCCGAACCCCCGACTGCGGTCGAGATTTAAAAGAGCGTGGATGCTGCGCGGGAAATAGATGGATAGACTATTTTCCGCTAGGGAAAATACCTCGCCTTCTTTTTTTGTTCTTCTCGTTTTTTTTTTTTTTTTTATTTTGCTATAGTTTATTTTTGATTGTTTTTTTTTATTTATTTGACGATTGCGGGGACTATTTTTGTAGTTTGCCGAAAGTTTAAATGGTACGGAAAAGGAGAAAATAAGTTTTTCGCATTCCTTTTGATGTTAAAATCCCGTAGTTCAGCGTAACTGTTCATGACGCGATGTGCATTAACCCATTAGCTTTTAAAATGTGTTAAGTTAATTTTCACAAGTTCGTGAGTTAATTAATGCATTTAAGCCACTTACGTAATCATAAGAGTGTAAAGTAAATTCACACCGATAGAAGCAATTACGTTAATTCGGCGGAAAAGCTCGCTGTTTTTCGACGTTATTACAAATTCTCTCTTGACTGAAATGTGCTTAGATTAAAATGCAAAATTCTTTGTTCTCGTAAAAAAAAATTTTTGAAAAATTCCCACAAAAAGTTATTTAAACGCTATATAATTACTTCGAAAGAAAATGCTATACTTAGAAATTGTTTTTTAAAAATAATAATCTGCAAGCTGATAAACATTTTATTTTCAGTGCTTTTACTTCTTTTGACATTCAATTAATAAATTTAATATCAATTAGAAAATTTCAAAAGTTTAATATTTATTTTCTTATTTTTAAAAATTATATATTTTCTTTTAACATCGTTCTCTAAGAACAATTCATCGATCCAAATATAAATTTGAATAAATTAAAAATTTACGTTTCAACAATTACACTACGAAATAATCAACGTAATTGTCCATTCTATCGTGTACAAATATTTATACTGCTGAGACAAGTGGAGCAGAGAAGTCGAGCGTGAAACGTTACTAACCAGTACCGCGCATTCGCGCGGCTGCTCTGCCTCGGGCAGAGTTGTTATGAGGAAGAGCACGGGGCTCGTGACCAGGAGGCTCGTCACGACGAGCATCGCGAAAGTGAGAAACGCCTTGTGCACTGCTTTGCTGCGTCGTAGCCAGTAGCACGGTACACAGCATATCCAGGTTCCGAGCTGGTTCGGTCGCTCGACGTGGACCATCGGCTCGTCCAGACCCTGGCCATCCTGGAAATCAATTCACGCTTGTATTTTCGCAGAATTTTCATGAAAATTTAGCGTGTCGGTTGGTTTATCGAAGTTTTTAAAAAAAAAATTGAAAAATGTTTGAGCGGTGAAGCGTTAAATTAGATGCTGAAGCTAATTGCAGGGGAGTAGCAATAAATTAAGGGTCAGGCGTAGAACTGAAAAAAACTTTAAATTTATAAATAACGTCAAATTGGGAAGTTTTTTTTCTTTTTTAAAATGAAATTAAAAGTTTGCATCGTAAAGTGGTACATTTGTGCAGGGTGTACTTTATATTTACTTTCCTTTTAATTAAATCATCAAGTTTATTAATTTGCGTTGTTTGCCGCATTTTAGTTTTCTCGTAAATCTTATTGTTGCCTGATTGCATACATGCTAAGGATGTATTATTATTTTTGGGTAAACGAAACGTACGAGTTTCTCTTGTAAGTAAAATGTTTATTTCAAACTTGAATTTTTTGGAAACGAGTAAAGATTAATATAAATAGCAAACAACTTTAAATAAAAGAAACTTTTAAATTGAATTTTTTTTATTACTTTACGGCCGTAACTGAAATTGAAGTTCCAATTTAAACTATTTAATATTTAATTTTAAAATTCACTTTTTTTAAATTAAATAACATTGCGCGGTGTCTTACCGCAGTCGGATGTTACTACTTAAGGCGTTCTTTACTAACACTTTCTTACTTTGTAAATCACTTGCAGAATAAGAATTTAATTATTTCAATTTTTCTTTTTTACATGGTTTTTCACTTAACTAAATTAAGTTTATAAATGAATACTGGAATTATTTTTTATTATTTCTAAGACACTTTTTGTACTAAAAGCTTTTTTATATTGTTTTGTTACTTTTTCGACCTTTGCAACAACATAAACCCCAGTTTGTGGCAAGAAATATGTTACTTTGATTAAGTCTGCTTGCTTATTTTGCACAATTTTAAATTATATATGCGTGCATGTATAATAAATTTATTTTAAATAATTATTTTACATTTAAATATTCAAAAGCACATGCAGCGCAATAAAAACTTTTCAATACAAAATAAAAATGTTTACATTCTTAAAAAGATATCAAATTAATCATGATTAATCAAACGCCTGAAAGAATATATAACGAAAAATTTGATTCTCCTGCAATCAATAGCGGCATCTATTAAAAGTAAAACAAACAACTCGGAAAAATTAAAACAAGTAAATAATCGAATCATCCAAGCCCGAATCATTCCTCAAACAATAATGGAGCCTCCAAATCATATTCCATTTGCACACTTTTACTTAGCTACTGCAAGCACTGCATTCGCAATAAAAAAAAAAAGTCACCCGCAATGCCTCACCTCGTAGGACTGACCGGCGCCCTGGTCGCGGGGCGTTTGCTGCTGAGGGGTGGGCGGGGCATTGGGCTGCTGGGCCTGGGCCGGTGCCGCGGGTCCCGGATGTGACGGGGGCGCGCACAGAGGTAGCCGCACGCCCTGCTCGGAGCGCGAGCGCGCCGAGGCGTTGCTGCTGGCGTTGCCGGTGGTGGCGGCCCTGCGGGCCCCGCGGGCCCCCGAACTCCGGCTCACCGTGCACAGAGCCACATTTGCCGGGTCACCCGGAACTTCCTCCTGGCGCTGCCTCAGCAGCCGATTGGCCGGCAGTTCAGCCCGGCCGCCGGACGGCCGATCGCCGGGGCGGCGCTACCGGCCGGCGAGACCGAGCGCCGACCGCGCGACCGACGACGACTGCACCGCGGGGGATTTGTCGCGCGCGCGCCCTTGCACACTTCTGCTTCCTCTCTCTCTCGGCCGCGAGCTTGGGCTTCTCTCGGCTTTCTCTCCGCTCCGTTCAGTTCCTCATGTTTCTGGATGAATTTTTATTTTTTTAATTTGGTGATTTTTATTTTGATCGGTGCGATGGATCGTGTGGGTTTGAGTAAATGATATTCTTTTGTAGCGAGTGCAGAGGGTGGGAATTAATGAATTATGAACGAATGTGTATACTTATTCTCCAGTGGAATTCGTTTTATTCATATTTAAAGACTGTATAAATGCTCCGGTGGCGAGTTTGCATAATTGGGTCATGTGTAATCTAATATGCAGTGTTTCTTTTTTTTTTTTGAGTAAGTAGTATAATTCATTTTTCTCGCTGTTTGGCTAATATACGCGCTGCACTAATTATACTGAGAAATCAGGTAGGTTTGTGCGCGTCGAACGTTCATTAGCGCTGGTTTCTTTAAATCAACAATGTGTACGCGCCGCAAGCCAGACTAATCAGCGAAATCGAAACGAAGAAACTATTTTAAATGCGCAAACTCTAGTCCCTCCAAATCTAGAACGAGAGAATTTTATTGTAAAAATTGCGGTAATTTTCCCGTAATAATTACGTGAAAAAACGTAATCGTGGAACGGTAGGCAATACTACAGATTCTTACGGGAATATCACTATAATTTTTACCTGAATCTTTGATGGTCGGTCAAGCTTTGTAAATTTTACAAGAAAAACCCTGTAAAAATTACGAGGATTTTCACGTAAAAGTTAGAGAGCTTTTCTTGTAAAATTTACAAAGCTTGACCAACCCTTCAGGATTCAGTTAAAAATTACGCTTATTTTCCCATAAAAATTTACAGTATTGCCACGATTACGTTTTTTCTCGTAATTTTTACGGGAAAATCACCGTAATTTTTACAAGAAATTTCTCTCAGTGCAATCACATTCCGCACTGCGAGAGCTCGCGTTTCGCGCGCGCAGCTTTCAAACTTTTTCCGCCAAATTGATCCGTCCCCGCGAATCGACCAAAATGACAAAGACCAAAAAAGAAAGTTAATTCAAAAGAGCCGTGGTACAATGGCAAAGGAGCATCCACGTCGACCGAATCTCGTAAAGAGTAACCGAAGATTTATCAAAGGGCCTCACTCTGTGCTCCCGCTCGCTTCGGCGTTTTCCGCTCTTCGACTCTCCCTGGGTCGCCGAGTCCCCCCGAGCCAATTAGCCGCTGCACGTTCGGCCGAGTGTGCGCGGGAGCCCGATGGCCGCGGGGATCGGCGATCGAGTCCGCCGCCTCTCTCCTCCGTGCCGAGGTGCAGCGGGAGCGAGAGAGAAAGAGAGAGGGAGAGAGATCACGAGGTAGTGCGGGCCGCGGCGAGTCTAGGGGGCTGCTGGCGGCCGTGGTGTGTCCGAGGGTCTGACGCGCGGCGAACTACTGGCCTCGCTCGTCTCGCCGCCGCACGCGATCGCTCCCCGCCACGAGTGCCCCACGCCGCCGGCGCCGACTAGGCGCGCGCGCAAGCTCCGAGCCCGCCGACCGACGCTACACTGACGCCAACGAGCCCCGGGATCGCTCGAGGGAGAAAAATTGTTGCGCGGCGCGCGCGGGTAGTGCGGCGAAATTTTACTTTATATTCGCGGCTGTACGAGGATTGGGGAAGGGAATCGAGCTTGTGGCTCTTGTTCGACTTCGCTGGCCCGGGAGCTTTCGGGGGAAAGAGCGATTGATCGATTTTGGATTTTTCAGGGAGACTGTAGGGGCTATTGAAAGTTTTTGGACGAGCTTCTTTTTTGGTGATTTGCTTTAATTGAGAGGCTGATGCTTTTTGCAATGAATTTTTTTGTGAAAATTTCAGTGAAGTTCAGTGTAAAAAATGTATTTGCGAAACAATTTGCAAGCTCTGGAAATTCATGTTGGAATTATTGGAATTTTTACTGGAATTTTGGAAATTTGGCAAAGCTTTGGAATTTGTAGAATAAAAAGCACCGTAATTTTCACGGGTAAAGCTGTGTAATTTTTACGGAAAAGTTATCGTAACGTTTATAGAACTTTTTTTGGATAAATTACAAAGCTTTGCCAAAAGTTCAAGATTCGATTTAGAAATTACAGTGATTTTTCCATGAAAATATCCAGTGCTTGCAGGAGCTTTCGTGGGAAGTCAATTGATCGATTTTGACTTTTAAGAGAGACTGGGTTATTGAAAGTTTTTTGACGAGTTTTTTTTTGCGAATTGCTTTAATTGAAAGGCGATGCTCTATGCTATTGATGAGTGGCACAAGCTTTTGAGGAAATATTATTTTGCAGGAATGGATGGGACTGTTTTAATTTCAGTCAAATGATAAGAAAATAAGGAATAATTGTAAAACTAATAAAAGAAAATGATTAGATCATCGGCGAATGCGTGGCTTGAAAAGGAGATTTCTTCCAAAATAACTGTTTGAATGGAAAAGTTTAATATATTGATTGAAATTACTGTAATTCAATAACTGTAAAAAGAATGAAACTTCCAATATGTGGAAAATTGGACTGCGCTTACAGAGGACTTTATGAAACAAAGCTCTTGTGAAGATAAATAGCAGAAAGCACAAATACAGAAAAACTTAATAATTAAATTATGCTATTGGATTTGATTCTATATCATATTTTTCAGCATATCCTGGAGCAGTGCAGCAATGCAACTGAACTATTGTAAGTATTAACTTTCGTTGACAACGATATTCTCTTTACATAAAAAATTTTTTTTTTAAAAAAACAGACGTATAGAGACAAAATAAATTTGAAATTATAAAAAAGCTTGATGTACAAAAGCTCGCTATCCATTTTCCCTGAAGATGGGTCGAGGTGATAAGCCTATCTAAGATGTTAACTGCCCTAAGTAGTGGCTAAAAAGCCCCATCTGGGGCAAAACACCAGGAGCACCAACACAGAACACAAGTGCTATATATATATATTGGCGACATCTAAGGAAACGATCAGAGCGCGATGAACATCCTGACTCTGGGGATTCGAAAGAGCTAAAGCATAAATGCAGCTATCGTACAGTGCTATGCCACTGTAAATAATGCTGCGTTGATTTTTCATGGTGATATATAATGTAAGATATTAATAAATTTATGTTAATGTTTTTCTTGAATATTAGTCCAGAGATAATATCACGTAAAATATTCAAAAAATTTATTTTTAATTTATTGAAATGAAAACAATTGATGAGCTTTTCTTTGTTCTACGTTCAACGTTGTTTACATGTTTCTTATTAAGTTATGTTGATTTTATTACCTTACGTTTAATTTATTTTCATTGTTACGAATACATATTTAAGATTCGGAAAAATCATGAAAAATTTTACATTTAAATTCTGTCGCGAAGTAATGTCGGTGAAATAAATATCGATATCGAAAGGACGACAAATAACCTCAAGCACCAATTCGCGTACATGAAAATCATGTGCATTGGCAACTTGTATCAATTTCGGAGGAATTAATTAAATAAATGTTCGCAATGACCAGAAAAGGCATCGTCCAAATTTTGTTTAATGGCTTAACATGTCATCGAGCTTCGGTTGTGTGCTTCATGTGTGGATATCGTTGCAGGTTATGACCTCATGCCAAATTTACTTTTTATTTATTTCAACATTTTTTTCTTCGATTTATTTACAAAAATGTTTTATTTTTTTAAGGCAATGTAATTTTAATTGTATTGTAGTATAAATTAGCCATTTTTTAAAATAATTATACATAATTTAACACGTTTACGTTTTATATAAAAACAGCTGATACTTTCTTCATTATATATTGATCATACACTATCAACGGCGCAGTACTCTTTTGATAATTGTTCATTAGAATCTAAAAAAAAATGCGACCTTGCTAAATGCACGTTGAGTGGAATTGCTAACATTACGTGGAACGTTGATCAAAAGCGAGCAAGAAAAGAAGAGCAACCCACTGCACGAAACTTTTTGATGGTTGAAAGTCAGGATACTATTCATTATACGACGTCTCATAAAGAAACGTAAGAGAAATTACTGTACATGAAATGGAATATTAAATTTAAAATTGCTTTTGCTTCGTACCTTAGTATTGCAATTGAAGCGGGGTACAAAGTCTCAAAAATTAGTTTACAAAAAAAAGTAATAACAAGTTTTTTAATTCGAACAATTCTTTTTTTATTATACAGGTTGAGAAAATTGAATGGTACTTTATGGAACTCTTTCTGCAGGAATATTAACGTAGTAAGGATTAAAGTAATTGCTAGTAACAATCAAATTTTGAACTTTTATTTGTCATCTTATTCTAAATATTATTACCATCAGAACAGTGACGAATGTGACTCTATATATGTCTACAAGATTGATGTAGCTATCATGGATTGTATATTTAAAGGACTGAAATTTTATTTATTAGCTGTATGTCATAAGATAGAAATCATCCAAATCAATGCTAAAAATGTAAGTTAAATTTTCAATTACCTTCGGAGATCTATATTTTAGACAAATGATAATTTACCGACTGCTAGTCATAGTAAAGTTATCACTGCGAACTTCGGTCGTTGCGCCACAAACACAACGTGCCGTTACCGACCGAGTCCCATGTTAGCAGCATAGGCATCGGCCCGCGTGTCAGCATTGTGCCGTCACTCGGCGGCACTTTGTTTGTAGGGTGGTTGCATTGCAAATGCTTTTATCAGCGCACGGTAAAAATTAATTTGTTAATTATAAATTATTTTTTTACAGACTTTTAGAAATAAGTTAGAGGATATATTAAATGGCCTAGTTATGATTTGCAATTATGTCAAATATAATTGTAGGCAAAAATTTATGGTCTTTAGTAACTTAATGCTACTAACGAAAAATAGTAAACAGGTACACATAATTAATTTTCTAATAATCAAACAATAACTATTAACAAATTTTAATTTTAATTTTACATCAATACAATATCAATTTATGTAAAAATCATTATTACATAATTTTACAGGACTTGCATTTCATTTGTAATTCGTTCAAAAATGAGAAATCTCAATTAAAAGTTAAACAATTAAGAAGTTTGAAGACCATTTTAAAATTCCTGTCATCGCAATTTAATCTGAATTTCGAGGTAGGAAACTCGAAAAGTGCCATTGTCGACATTTTATCTCACGCAAACTTCTTCTTAAGTTTAAGTCGTAGAACAGATAGTAGTAATTCTTTGTACAATCAGTCTATTACATGGTGTGAAAATGTGTTTCAATTATTAAAAAGTTTAGAAAATTCAATCGAGAATCACAAGTATGGCAAAAGAATGGCAAGTAGTAATGAATCTGTAAATAATTTAACGCTTAATGTGCAGCCTGCAATAGAAACAAGAAATTCCAGCGGAGATGAGTCGAGAGATGAAAAATATTTTAATGCCACTAAAATAGAAGCAGTAGATCCATTTTTTTCTCTAAGTAAACTGTTAAAACAATCGAATAAGCAGAGGGTAAAAGATAAAATAGATGTATTGAAAAAATTGCAGATAAGTAAAAATAATACTTCGTCCATAGATCCCAAAAAATCAGCTGGGATTAGCGTACAGACAGAGCAAATGAAAGACCATCTACGTTTTCAAAACAGACAATTACTTTCAGTAGAAAGAAAAGGCAAATTGACTTCCAAAGCTCTTAAGAACAAGCAAAAAAAGTTACCGTTTAAAAGCAAAGTACGAAAATCAAAGAGACATGGCAGAAGTACACATGGTCTACTCTTTAACGGACGTAGAAAAACCCACAGCGAAAAGAGCAATCGGATACCCTCTAATCTCGTGCAAACTCACCATATAACCGAGGATATCGATTTAAAGTCACTTCCCTCGAGTTCAGCAAAAAATTTAGTAAACGGTTTGCTTTCCGATGAAAACCGCGAGAGCGAAGAGAGTCCAAGGCGTCGGATCGAGGAGGTCTTCAGTGAGATAGCCGACGCTTTAAGGACCGAAAAAATCGCCGAGGAGGAAAGAAAACTCGAGGATCCTCCAGAAGCAGCTGCCGCTACTTTTTTCAGCAGCAGGGGTCGACGGCCCTCGACAATTGCGAAAAACAATCGGCGATCGGTCAGTCTCTCGCGCCGGTCACTCGACGAAGATTCAGCGGTGGCCTCCAAGACAATCGATGGAAAGGCGGCCAAAATAATAACAACGGGCGCAGATGGCGAGGAACATTTACGGCGTCAGCAGACTATTTGGGACGAGCCGGTAAGAAAATCCGCGGAGTCCAATAAGATTGTGGCGAATTCTCAAGGCGAACCCTGGCCGCAGTCGGATGTAGCTATTGGCAAGCGAAATGATAAAATTACGTCCGGACGGTCGATTCGCGAGACTCCGAGCAGCCCTGAAAAATTGATTTTCAAGCTGTCCATCGGAAAAGAACTGGACGGAAATATTGCGAGTAATGTATTACTTACATCTATGTTCAAAGATATTACGAAATTGAGTAAACTCCCTAAAGCAGTGGCGATTGAAATAATTGGGCCTACGAAAGCAAAGAAAGCACATGAGAAAAGAGACATTCCATCCAGCAATAATTATGAACAAAATTTAGCCGCGGACGATAAAAGTTTTTATGATGAAGGAATGAAGTTAGAGCAAGAATTAAAAGCATTGCCTAAATTACACTTTAAATCACGATTAAATAAGTTACGTAATCGTCAGGAGTTTGGAAAACTTGGAAGAAATTTAAGAGACGCAGAAAGTAACAGTGGGACAGACGGTGATTTTTCAAAACTTGTTGATTCAGTAAAACCCATTCAAAATGCTGCTTCGGAATTTGACAGTCAGAAAAATATTAAATATAATTCAGTTTCAAGCGATAAGAATAAACTACGAGATAAAATGGAGAATCTGCAGAATTTTTCAAAAAATCGTAAAAAAGAAAAAGTGCACGACGATAACCGTAAAATGTGGGAAAGTGACGAACTTTCTGACAAAGAGTCTAGTGTATACTATTACGACTATTATGACTACGAAAATTCTGGGAACAATTTTAATCGGCATAAAATTAATGACTTGAGGGCGCGCCAAGTAGGGAGAAAATTATTGTCACTTAATAGCGTAGAACCCGACGAGGATATTTCCACTGCCGGCAAAAAGTCAAACTCCAATTCTAATGCAAAGTTTTATGGATATCAGCAGAATAAAAAAGTAGAGAGTCGACAGCATTATTCGGCGCTAGAGCCGAGCTCCTCTTTGTTCGCGGAAAGCAGCGATATAACCGAAGGATCTTCGGCGAAATTAATTCAGTGCACCTTTAATAAATCAATTGCCCAGTTTCTTGCTGACAAAAACGACCGAGAGAAAGATACGAGTCAGGATTTATATAAGAAAAATAATTCCGAAATCGGATTCTTAAAGCGCAATTTAAAATCAATTTCGCCAGCGCGTAAATCATCTTTATCCGAAGACGATCCTTTGAGGCAAGTATTCGTATCAGGCGATTTCGAGGGCTATAACGTGGAGTCCAACCAGGAGGAGGGGGCTAATACCAGACGCAAAAGAAAAGGAAGCGGCGAAAACGAGGACTCCATCAAAGATTTGTACAAGCTGTTTGGCAGAGACTACGAGTTGAATGTCAAGGGCAAGCTTCATCTGCACTTTCCAACAAAGTCAGACTTAGAGGATACTGCTGACGACTCGCGGAGGAAAAAACGATGCTCCGGTCGTAAAAGACCGAAGGGTCGAAAAAGGCGATTTCGTAGAAAACGAAAATTCGCGGGACCAAAGTATTTTAGCAATAGTAATGCTAATTTGATTGAGGACGCGGGTGAGAGTAATAAAAAGGAACCTTTGACAACCGGAGTGGAACACCCAAAATCTCCTCTGCAAAAGATAACAAACTTTTTCAAAGAGAAATTCGGCAACAAATCGCGGAGTAAATTCAAGGCGAAATTTATAAAAATAATTCCGGGCAATTTGGAAGATCAAGTAGAAGAGGACAGTGATAGCGGCGAGTCGACAACGCCGATAACTTGGCAAGAAGATAAATGCCCCAAATGTACGTGCAAGAACTGCCAGACAACCCCTGCTGAACCCGAAGTCATGTACACCTCGGTGGCTGCGGATACAATTACCACCGAAGGTGATTCCGGACTCACGACCCTGGAGGATTTGACTCCTCAACTTCCAAATGATAATAAAGATTCTGGTGATAATTCTGCACGGAATGTTAAAATTCATAGACATGGTTACCATTGCCAGTGCCATAAGGTCACTCACAGCGATAGCGATAATTTTCCTAATGAGTATCAAGCGACGATTAGGCCAGACAATAAATGTCCAGAAAGTAATACTGCAAATAATGATTTGAGTACACGCAACAAACCAGACGCTGAAATCGAAGTCTCACAGCTGCCAGATTTGCAGACGCAAACATATGCCGCGTACACCACTCCAATTATTATTACGGACAATCCAATTAGTAGAGGCAACACGACAGCCAGGTTAAATAGTGATGGAAATTTAGGTAAGACCAATTACTTGCTTTTCATTTATTTTTATTTATCCACTATAATTGTAACATAAAGATTTTTTATCGATTCGCTTGAATTTTTAAGTGCATTATGTATTCTAAAGCAACTGCAGTTTAACGCACAATGTATACATTCTTTAATTTTATTTATCAATAATTATGAAAATATTCACTGCATTTTTTTACAATCAAACTTCTAAAATAGCATCTATAATTATAGCATGTTATTAAAATTTTATTTGAAGGTAATGATGTAATAATAAACGGTGAAGATCAAAAGATAAACGACGTTCTTGACATCCTGCAATTCGTTGAAAAAGTTGATAGGCTGATGGCGAATCGCAAGACGCCCTTCCGCATCGGCGACAAGAGAGGTGGCGTAGAAATCAAATTACAAAAGATATACATACCCAGCAAGCAGCAATCCATTCAGCTCCAGGAAGATGGATCGGCTCGTCGTACATCGAATGATTTGCCCGTTAAATCCATCGATACCCCATCGATTCATCAAACGGTCAAAGACAGTGCAGATTCTTTCCCATCGAAGACGAAGAGTGAAGAAAATTTCATTCCAGAATCGCCGATAGACGAGATCAAGGAAAATCAAATTTCCGGTAATTCCCAAAAAAATTTGAACGCCCCACTTCGCCAACCGGAGAAGCACAGGGAGTACGAAAAGGTAGACGAATTCGAGACTTACATAGAAGGTCCGCCTAAGAATTTGCTCTCGAACGAGGAGCCGGAGCGAAATGAAAAATCCTCGGCCGAGAAACAGCAGCCTGACGAGCGAAGAATTGGCTGGGGCGATCAGTCATCGCCGCTCGGCGACGAAGCAACGCTCGACGGGGCCGCGCGCAGCCGGAAAAGGCCGCGGTGGAGGAAGCGAGGGCGCCGACCGAAGGGACGGAGAAATCGAACTGCGATCGGGCGCGGGAGGCACCGGCGCCGGCGACTTTTGAGCGCGCCACTGCGGGACCGGGAAAATGATTTCGCATTCACGAGCGTCGAGGGGGACGCGAAGCAGCGAGCGGAACGCCGCGGGGATAAATCATCGGTATATTGGCATTACACGAGATGCTCGAACAAGAAGCGAAAAAAGCCGGCGGCACCTGAGAGATCGGCGACTTGAAGGGGAAAATAATTAGCGAGGCTCCGCTTGACGTTCGCTCGAGAATACGTGCCGAGCTGCTGTTTTCTTTTTTTTACGCGGAATTGATGGTCGTTATTACGTTGTACAAAACGCAGTTGTACGGATAAGCGTGTGTGTAACTGTAGATTATTTAAATAAATTTAATTATTAGGTACATGTATTTTTAAGGTGTTAAAAATTGTTTTTAGAAATAAGAAGTTTATTGAAATTTTCGTCTACTTATAATTAACTTAAATTAAATTATAGTCTTCAAATTGTCATAAGTGCTAAAAAACAAAATCTTTATTCTAAATTTTAACGTTTCACGGTCTACATCTTACAGCTGTTTTTCTATAGAAACATAAACTTTGTGGTTTCTTAATAATTAAAATGCACTTTTGCTTCAACTAAATTCCACTATCATGCGGATAAAGCACAATAGCTACACTGAGAGAAATGTTTTAGAAAAAATTAGTTTACAGTTTTAAAACGCAAGGACAGACTGGACAAATTAAAAATTTTACTATACACGGAGAGAAATGTTATAGTGAAAATTACTATGAACACAGCAATTTCTACTATGTACATACACTGAGAGAAAAATTTGGTAATTTTAAGTAATTATTTATTTCAATAGTACTTGTTAAATATTTCCTTGAATCG
>JAWWEN010021616.1:0-18719 GCA_035582955.1 Sycophila texana | reverse complement strand
TTTCACTTATTTATGTGTGAAAATCATGGTAACTTACAAAATAAGTGAAAATTTCACTTATTCAACTTTAGAGAGCACATTCTACAATCTTACTTTCGTATTATACTAACCACAGGACCACTCAGAATCCGCTATATTAAATCTACAAAAAAAAGCATCTCATCTCCAACGAAAAATAAAGCACACTTCCGCCTCTGGAACCTTCATCCCCCGAAGTGGACTGCAGCCCTTTATCGACGTCGCATCGTCTGATAAATAAATTCGGCCGCGGCCAACAAATCATCGCGAGGTGGCGCGCATTACCGCCGGCGCAGCGCGGCGCGATAAATTTTTCGCTCGGTCGCGTCACTCGCCGCGCCGGAACACGTCAGAACGCAGTGCGGCACGCGGCCCCGCCGCCAACGGCGGAGGTCACGCGAAACCGCGACGCCGCGCGATTATGCCGGCTATACTGGGGCGTGTGCACGCGCGAGCCGCGCCAATTTTCGAGTGCTCCCGTGACGCTTTTTACGAGTCGCGCGCCGCTATCCCTAATGGGATCGTCGAACCTGTGTTTACACGCGCGCAAGGAGCTCGTTTCGCCAGATAGGTTTACACGCGAATTACGGCTCTTTTTCGCGTTCTTTCGAGAGGGATGTTTCGAGTATCGTGTATTCCTCTTACTCATGCGTTGCGTTCGGGTTATTTTATTTTTTTTATTGTTTTAGTTTTTATGCTGATTCGGAATTTGATTCGGGGAATTCGCTATTTTTATGTAGTACGACTTGAAAGAAATTCTAGAAAATAGGGTATTCGTGTTAGTATTGGATAAATTTATGTACTTGAAACATTTTTTACGGACACTGAAAAAAAATTTTAACTATTAATAATTAATAAACTTTTAAACTTTTTTAATAATTGCATTAAGTACGATAATTACTAAAATACAAGAAAGTTATAAAGAATTTCGCGAGATGATTTTTTATGTAATATTAATTTGTTAAATTATTTAATAAATTCAGGAAAGATCGCGTTCAAATATATCTAAAATCTAATATCTACGAAATCAATAATGATTATCAAAATCCTTTTAACATTTTTATTAAAATTCACGTATTCCAAAAAATATGAATCTGTCCCAGCTACCCACAGTGCAGCTATCTTCTTTTATTTCTTATCTTCAATCACTCAATACAATTTATAGCATCGCGATATCCGAAGCCCCAAAATCGCTTCAACCTCCCTTAGCATTAGATATTTCTTATCGCACTTATCTATTTGGTCGCAAATCGTGAAGGGTACACGCGCTGCTCTAATTTTTTTTTTAAACCCTCGCTTTTCCTCTTTCATTTAACTTTTTTTTCTTTTTTTTTTTACCCATTCTGTTGATTTTTCAAGTGGTACTTGTGATGATAGCATTTGATCGCGAGATTAAATTTTAACGTTGGCTTGTCTAGTATAAATAATATCACGAGAATCTGGATTTGAGGCTGGTGTAAGCTTTTTATCGGCAGGGGATGAGCACCAATTCGTATAACAGACTACAATTTTTAGATACTCGTTTCTAAATAAAAAAAGTCTCCTACTAATAGAAAGTTAGTTTATGCTCTTATATAATTGCTGTCCTTAAATTTTGAAAAATAAATAATTAAGATTAAGAAATTCAAAGTTGATTAAAGAGTGATTGCAAAGGCCCTTATCTAAAAGTAGTTTGCGATAGCGGAGAATGGAATAAACGTTACCCAAGAGTAATTAGATTCAACTCGTTCATTCGTTATTACTGGAAACTTACCTAAAACAAAAAGAAATCATTAATTAGTTTTCAATGACCTCAATTTAAAAGTGCTTAATTAAGAATTCTTTTATCACTGATATACAGGGCTAACAATCTTTAATTAAAGTGAGCTTATTCTCGCCTTACAATAATAGTCAATTGGAATGCACTAGTCTTTATTGCATCAAATGTATCAACACTACCGATTAACGCAATTGACTTGGGATCTCAAAGACGAGGATCCTAATTGGAAAATACACTGAATACCAAATTAATAAATTAATACTGAATGATTTAACGATTATTTAACCAAATTACTTCAAGAAAACGTGGGGTACTGAATAAATCAAGGATATTATTGAATTTAAACGCATTTTAATGGATTAATTAAATCTTCATGGCTCGTGATTAACGATAGAAGCATTTAGTTATGAATCAAACAATTTGACGTACAATAAAACTGGAGGCCAAAGCGGAGTGGATTCAATGACCCGCGAATATCAAAGCAATAAATAACGGACCTTCATGACGGAGTCCTAACATTTTCCGTCGAACTATCGGGATGGTCGAGTAATCGTTCGCGCACCTGTCGGCTTTTAAAATGCATTCCCCACCCGCTCCAGGCGGGTGATAAATATTCGCGGCAAAATCGGCCCTCCGGTAATAATGAAAGTTTTCTTTCGGCCGAGGAAAAGTTTTCCGCTGGCCAGTGAAGATTTTTTGCCGGTTAGTCAGAACCTTCGCTTCAGCAGGGCTATTGATCTTCCGCGCACATGTGTATTGACTGACGGTGTCGAATTGGGTGAGCCGTTTTTTGCGCGTATCCTTTTGCCTTTTTGCGAAGAGGCGTACATCGTTTTGTCTGTCGATTGGTATAACGGGGGAGAATTTTTTTTTGGAAAAATTACATTCACTTTTTTGGGTATATTATTTATACATGCTAAATTGCTGAATAGATATTCAGTAATATTAGGAATTAGCTACAAGTTGATAAACGTTTTTAATAATATTGGCAAAGTTACGAATTTTTAGTGATGCAGGGGAGTATTATTTAATGATGAGCAAATAAATTCACTTTTACATTACTAATTACAAAGGAATTTATACCAGTGTAAATTCATAATTATTTTATAAATGTGTGACAGTATTTTGCGATACGTAAATGTTGTTTGTTTTAACTTAATAATTATCAAGGGCTGCTTTATGTATTGATAATAAATATTGCGACGATAAACAAATTCATCTTAAGCATCATTAGGGCACTACAACGTGTATCGTAAAATTTGGGGGGGGGGAGAGGGGAAGTATGTGAAAAATTATTGTGGTCGTTCCAACTGTATCTACTCCTCGCGTCATAAATCTGAAAATGGCTTGTGTCGTTAGACGCGGTGTATCACGAGATTTTTTGCCGCCACACGTAGGCGCTTTTATTTCTTTTTTTTCGTGCTTTGTTTCATTATCTTTATGAAGCATGATTCCTCGATCTGCGAATAGACAGATTCTTTATTTATTCAAAGCATCGAGACAAAATTTCTCTTTATTTATTGCTAGCGTAGCTTGACGAGCCCTGAATATTCATAGAGCAATAAAACCTACTTCTACAATGTTTATTATTTCATAAATTGTATGGGATGAAATGCGAAACATATTTTACGAGCACAACGATGATTACATAAATGGTTTATGTCCTTCAATAACCTACTAGTTTTGATTAAACTAAAGTTTACTAACTAACCGTAGTACTAACAAAAATAATATTCATTTTCGTTGAAATAATAAAAATTCACCAACAATAATTTAAAATTGTTGTACGTCAATTTTATTTTAGCTGTAAATAGAAAATTTTATTGGTATGCGGAGTAAGCACATTATTGTAGTAAATTTTCTTTTTTTTTATTAATATTGTAGTAAATTATTAGTGGTATACTAAGTAAGTAAAAATTATTTGGTCTCCTTGTCTACTGTGTCTGTATCAGTATATGTAGAGTCCCTCTCATTGATTTCAGCGAATTATCTCGATAGCTGGAATTTTTTTTTCTCGCTTCGGTATCCAGTGACTCGAAACGAAAAATTGTCGTCCCTGGGGTCTTGACCTGACCTCCTGTGCGTAATTTGTTTCTCGACCTCTGCGCATTGTTCGTGAACTCGAAGACCGATGATTTTTTTACGGGTCTTTTAGAGTCGAGATGGTTTTAATGGATCCTGGGGGAGGGAGAGTGCTCTCCATGAAGTTGAAACGGCACCATTAGTTATTGACAAGTTACTTTATTCAGAATATTCTATATTCGATACAGTTCGAATATTTTAAATACTATATTTTAATAACGAAACAAATAATTAATTAGATGAACTTCTCTCACTTGTTGCAAAATCAATATATATGTGATCGAATCAAATTAGAATCGGAAATTAAATTTAAGGTTTTCACTGTTGGTTTTCTTTTCATTAATTTTAATGCAGCTTTTATTCGCTAAAAAAATCGGGCAGCTATCAATATAAAATGATTCTCTAAAAGATACTTTAAACTTTAAACAACAAAAAGAAATGACTTCTCAAATAATAATTAAAAAAAAAAAATGAAAACTAATCACAGTCATAATTTCCAACAAGTCAAGTGTCACTCGTCCGGAGAGGCCCTTATAGCCCGGGGAGACGACGTCCCATAAAGCGAATCCCCCAATGGTCGCAGAGCTCCCCGCAGAGACGAATCTCGCCCCGTCGAATCGCGCCGCTCGTATTAATCAAGCGACCCGAAAATCATCGTCGCCCTCGCGACCGGACGCGAGGGGCGAGGTACTCTCGCTGGTTTTACTGACGGCGAAGCGTCGACACCGCCATCGTCTACCCAAACGCGATGGAACCCTTTCGGCGCTCACTGGGCTTGATTATTTAATATTCTGGGAATGAAGTTTTAATGCGAGGGAAGGCAGGGGTAAACATTTTCTCTTGGCTTAAGCAGATTTTAGTGAATTTTAAATGGTTTTTAAGATTGATGTAATATTTTTAAATTTTGGCAAGAGTTTAGCGATGATTTGATTGGAAATAGATTGGTAGAAATTAGAAAAGTTGGACAAGCGTATGAGACACTTATTATTTAAGCGTACAAAAATATACAATTTTAATGGAAAAACCAAACAAGGAAGTAAAGGAAAATATGAGAGAAACACGGGTCCAATTTGCTAAAATCAGTAGAAAAATCCAGGTTTTGTCCGACATCGTAACAACTGCAAAGATGTAAAATTTTACACAAGAGAAACGTAACAACTACGAAAATGTAAAATTTTACCCAAAAAAAAGGAGTATAAACAGAAACAATGAATGTGAAATACATTATTTACACACTAATTATTAAATTTATTCGGATAAAAGTATTTGAATAGCAAGCATACTGTAATATCTTTGTAAATAATTAAAAAAAAAAATAAAATAATGTATAAATTTTGTTTTGTTTTTATAGTTAATACTATGAATGTCGGGTGAAATCTGGATTAATCTACTTATTGTTGATCATTATACCCTAGCTTATGATTCTTAATTGTTGCTTCTATCTCTAGTCTGAATTTTTCTTATAAAATTACATATTTGTATAAGCTGTGATATACAATTTTTCCTATTTTCTTTTAATCAGTGACGATCCCCCTTTCGCATTACTTAAAATAATTTTTTATAAAATCTTAAATATTGATTTAATTTTTTATTAAATCTTAAATACTAACTTAATTTTTCAATAAAATATAAAGCCAATTTATTTGAAAATTTATGAACGTAAACCTACGTAATCGAACGCAAATTAAAAAGCGCTAAAGCGCGAATGAATGATGGGCCTCTTATCGACTTCAGTGACGCGGCCGATCGAGCGCGAAAGAGTCAAATCCCTCCTGCAGAAGCTCGCCAATCAATTTGAACATCCTCGGAGGGACCGCACGAGCATAAACAATCCTCCTTCGGCCGAGAATAAAGAAGTCCAGCGAACACCCGTTTTCTCGCATAATCTCACCGAAGCCAAATCAAGCCGAAAGCACGCCCGATGAAATATTCATGAGCGGAAGAACGGAGCTGGTGTAGAGGGAGAGGGGAAGAGGGGTCATGAAAAAAATAAGAGCGGGTGCAGCGCGGCGAAAGAGATATTCGCGGGCGAGGTGATCGATCGCGGACAGCGCTAATGGTTGTCGAACAAAATGGATTGCCCTTGGGCCTTGCCGCGGCGCGCTTCGCCGTCCCGGCGCCGGGGATGAAAGAGAAGCGTTGGGAGATTGATCGAGCGCTTAAGATGTCTGATGCATGCTAAAACTCGAAAGATTAAAATTCTAGCTGATTGCCTCCATTTTATTTGAATTTTTTTTTTAAATTATTTTTACGGTTGTTGTAATAGGTGCCCTTTTTAGACGATTTTAATTTTTAATTTCATTAAATAAACGTCGAGTTTTTTTAAAATAAAATTTCAATTTGTATGTAGCTTTGAAGCCACTCGTTTTAGAAGCAACATTTTATAAAGGGAAATTTAATTTATATTTATGAAATAAACGTCGAGGTACGAAAAAAACTTTTTGATGAATTTCGTGTGTAATTTTAAAGTCACTTTCAAAGTATCATGTTTTTTTTTTTTTAATGTAATTACTGGAGATGTAATATATCCCGTATATTTTATTCGCGATTAGCGTGTATTTTTAAACCTCGAATGATGTCTCCAGTTATATGGGACGTAGCATATCGAAGTCACTTTACATGATCCAAGAGCAGTAAAAAAGAAGACATTACTATTTTCCCATAAATATATCCACACCTACAGAAGCCTTGTGTAGATGCACTTTTTTCTCACCCACGAAATGGAACTTTTTATTATTATTGAAATATAGTATTACGAATAAGTTTAAAAAAAAAATGACGTTAAAAATTTTCAAGTAAATTAATGGCTGTAAAAAAGTTCCTGCGCGAGTAACGCTGTGCGCACTACACTCACGTTTCTCATTTTAGTCGAAACAGATTCGAATTTCACGAAAAGCGCCGAAAGCAGGTCCGAGGATTGGCAGACGGAAAGGTTCCATTCGTGACCTGGCTCTGGTAACCTATTTACCATCGATTTTGGCGGCAGCGAAAAGCTTGGCTTTTCAAAAAGCATTTTCCGTTAAGTTACATTTTAACAGCTTTAAATAAAATCAAGTTATTGCATATTGAACCTCCACCGTCATAGTAGATACGTTACATTTTCTTTTTTTTTTATGTAATAGATAAATTGTGCAAGGAAACGATACAACGATAAGATAAAAAAAACATTATAAACGGGTGAGGCGAATATTTAAAATAGGCACTAATAAAAAAAAGCGCTGAAGTTTCAATATGGAAAGTAAGAAGGTCGCTCATTGAATTTCACAAATACGACATAAATAAGGCGCAGCCCGTGACTAGACGCCAACGCACTGATTTATGCCCTAAGTATAGATTTCGAAGGGACCCCGTTATCTTTCGATACATTTTTACGGCCCGCGCGTGCGTCTGCAGCAACTTTATTTTATTAGTGGACTTTATTGCTATAGGGGGAAGCTCGCGTAGATGGCTCGGGTACGGAAAATATTGCGTGTTTCTGAATTTTCAATATTGCCGCTGGGTCTATTCGGTAAATAAGAGCGCGGATGAAAATGAAATGAAAAAAGGGAGGGCGTAAAACTGAAATTACTTCAATAAATATTTTGAAATTATTCATAAGAATCGCTCGAAATGAACTTTTTTTATTCAGCGAATTTTTTAATACAAATTACAATATGATTAGTAATCTTAAATACATACGTGATTATTTCATATAAAAATGATCACCGTATTATTATAAAATTTTAAAAAAAGCCTATGATAATTTTGAACAATTTATTTTTTTCAAAATAAATTAATTCGCAATTACTGATCTGATTATATACATGATCATTTACTTAAATGCTTATTTACAAAATATTACTTTTATATATTTAAAATTTAATTTTTAGAATAGAATAAGTGTATTCTATTCTAAAAATTAAATTTAAAAAAATTTTCCATACATAAAACTAATATTTTTGCAATTTTTGTGACTATCTACACCAAACTATGAACAATTTTTACAAAAGCTACCCAAAGTTCTCCAAGATTACAAACCACGTACTATCGACACTTTGACGTGGTGGCGGTCGCGTCTCGGGCAATTAGGAAAGTTCAACAACGTTGAGTTTGTCCAGTAGGTAGATGGTGACCGCTGGACAGAAATTTTCTTTGATCGAATGGATGATGGCCACTCGCCCAACAAAATGAACAGGAAGTGAGGAAGTTACATAAATTCGGTAGCCATACCTACGAAATGCAACGTGAACATCAATATAACACCAACCACAGCCTTGGAATGGATTTTACTGTACTGCGAAGCCAAGACCAATCTTACAGATGCATATAGTGAAAAGGTACAACATTTTATTAGTAATTTCCCAAAATCGAAAAATTTTTAAAAGAATTTCTCTTTTAGAGTTTTTAATCAAATGATTTCAATTCATCTCTTAAAATTGAAAAAAAATGCATTCAAAAAATTGTTCACATTCAGTGACGCGTATTTTGACTATAAATTAATTAATATTAACTTATTAAAACTGTAAATATCTCATAAATTTTAAACGGTGAATGTAACTTATAAAAAAATGCGAGTTATGTATACTTTAGTTTTCATTTTTACTTGTGTATTCGCAGAATGGCTTATGTTGAAACAATCTTTAAAAAAGTGAACATACACACTAAAAGAAAATTTCGCTGTTTGAACTTTCCTAACCCGTTTCATTTCTTTATTTTTTTATTAAAAATTTGTTTTCCTTATATCTTAACAAGAAAGAAAATACTGACACTATCTAGCGAATCATATTTCCGGCCCGCATCTTTCAAGCCCTGGAAAGCACGTCTGAATTTTGCACGTTTAAAATTAAATGAAAATGAAAGTTCCGTTAAGAATCACGAGCCATCCATTCTAAGGTTACGGGTATAAGAACGTCAAACACCGGCGTCGCGACACCTCCATCTCCTTGTGAAATAAGGCCAAGGCGTTGTAAAAAGGGGAAGAGACAATTCTGGCGCGTCTTGCAAGGAGGCCATTCGCGATTGTTCTCGAGATGAGGGAGGCTCCCGTGATTTCCCGTGGGGGCGCGGCGCAGCCGAGACGCGCTAATCCAGCCCCGGAACGTCGCGGAATCTTTTCTCACGGCCGGCCGCCTTTTGTGCACGTTAACTCAGCCGCTCCTTCAGCGGTGGGACATTTAGTTAGTGTCACTTTTTATAAGCGCATAATGGGGGCTTTAGTTTTCCCGCTTTTTCCGCCAAGTATAATCATCGGCAAAATCATGTTATAAATCACAGCTGAAAACTCTTGAAGTTATCGTGTAATAATATGTTCACGGTTTAAATATTTAGAAAAGTATTTGCACATCCTTACTCTTGAGTGTGTTGTAATAGTAGTTACTTAAAAAGTACTTATATTTTATTTTTTAATATTTACTACTATTTCTTTTTTTTTTAAATTATTGCTATAGTTTATTATAGTGAACAAGTGCTTTTTAGTTTAATATATTGTCATTTTCTTAAAAGAATACATTTTTTTAACACAATTTTTTAATAGTATTTAAGAAGGAGAGTTTAAGTAAGGGAAATGTTTAAAAATTAAAATAAAAAATGTTCGATTCAAATGCAATGACACTATATTGTCACCTCTAACGAAGGAAAGCTCATTTAAAAAAAGGCCTATTTTAATTTGCCATTTTTAAAGTACTAGAGTAAAGTAAACTTTTCCAGAAGCTGATAAGTTTATCAGGTTTTGGAAGTATTTATTTTACTTTAGAGCTGTACAAATGGCAAATTAAACATATACTTTTCTTGAAATGTCCTTTTTTTTCCTTAGAAGCGACGAATCTAATTAATACCTATTACGTTATCGACTGATTATTTATCCTAATAATTTAAATTTGCTACGAAATAACAAAGGGCACGCCTGCAAAATCGAAGGAGAGACAAGTAAGAAATCATTTTCACGAGTATACACTTTAGCTTCGAAGGAAAAACGCGGCATTAAATACTTTCAACAAATGACAGTAGTAATAAGTCAGCCGAGGGAGCTTTTTAAGCGGCTAAAAATCGCGATCCTTTCAGCCGGATCCGCTTCGTATTTTCCGGGAGCACTGGGTAAACAAAGCGCAAAAAGTCTTCATTCATCGTCGTCATATCGCCAGCGGACGAAGGCGGCCGCGTGAAAAAGCGCGAATCGACGACTCTATATTGCGCTCGTCGCTCTTAATGCATCTCTCACTTTCTCTCTCTCTCGCTCTCTCTTTCTTTCCCTTTCTCTCTCTTTCTCGCTGCTCTACTCTGAGGCCCCGTCGTAACGAAGGCGAAAAAGGCGCCGGCCATTGTGAGCATTAACGTGCGTAATTTTAAGTGTCGCCGCGGGTCGGCGTGGGGCAAAAAAGAGTGAGAGGGAGCACCGCGGGGCATCGATCCTGGAATGCTGCCAAACGCATTGTTCTGGGGAGGAGCTCCGGGGGCGCACCCGCGCGACGTATTGAAATCGGGAACGAACGATCGCCAGCGTCTCGCCATTAGCTGGACCGTGAAGTTCGCCGCGGAGCGACTGGGAGTGTGTTTTCTACCTCCTACTGTTTTTTTTTTTATTTTTTTATTTTTTGCACTTTGCGACAGCGGCGACGTCGACCGGTCTTCTCTGCCGGACATGCTCGAGACGCGTTTTAGTGTATTGCTAAGTTCTTCTTCACTTCTGGATATTGTGCTCGATTCGACGGGAGGAGTGAAATGTTAATTTATGGATAGTGGCGTCTTTTTATAGTTTTAGGTTCTTTTATAGTTTATCTGTGATATTTTAAGTGCATAGTCGGTGTAGAATAATACATTAAAAATTAACTTACGATTTCATTCAAATATAGAATCATGTAACTTTGATGGTTAGCATCACTTTAGCATAACTTTTTATATAGAATCACTAAGTTTTGATGGTTAACATATGTTAACTAATTCAATACAAATTTTTTTTATAAGAATTAAGGTTTAAAGATGTAAACATTATTTTAATCTGTAAAGAAACATTTTACTGAAGCATTACTCATTGTATATTTTTGTAGTAATTCATTTATGTCAAGAAAAATAAATCACCAAGTGTACATTCTTCTTCGTATAAAATAAATAATGAAATATCTTGAAAATTTTATATTCAAAGGAACAGATTTTCAAAAAGCTACGTGGACTGTAAATTTTGAACCAACATGAATAATCGATTGTATCATAAATAAAAGATGATGATTTCAAATAAATTGTAGAATATCTACCTGAACTATGAATTAACTATTTAAACAGAGAAAATATTTTCTAAAAGTCTAAAAGCTCTTGAAAGTAATGTGATTATCATGTATCTTTTATTTTGGGATCATTTGGAGGTGAGACAAGTATGAAATGTTCTTGTATATAAGAAAGAAGTGGAACACATTAACATGGCTCTTTAATTAGTTCAGTAATAATGTCAAAGTTCATTACATTGTTATGCTGCTACCTCGGCTTTCGATTAACACCGCCATGCACTTATAATTTCATAATGCTATTATATCATCAAATCGCTGACTTGCAACAATTACCACCAACATATTGAATTTCAAAATAAACGCTAATTAATAACAAGAGTTTGAAGTTTCTGTTTCCGATCGACTTCACTCGTTTGCAGAAGCCGTGGAATTAATTAAATACTAATTTAAAATATTCTTTACTACATTGATCCAATAACTAATATGTAACTAAATATAAAAATAAATAATCATGCAATCTCTGCAAATCTAACGAATTTTACGAGTAGTAGTAATTACGACTGTAGAATAAAATGCATACAGAAAATTCTTGACCAATTGCTAGTCACCAGAAGGGCGAGTTCGAGAATGCGCAGGTGAAGAAATTATCTCCCCGCGGAGAAACAACGCGGGGATGTTTTTGGCTCGTTAAATATTGAAATGTCATGTTTGCTACCTCGGGCGGAAATTTCGCGCTGCTTTTACCAGTGCAGCGTAGTTCGCTGTGGGCTGTACGTTGGCGGGGGCCTCGGCTGACCGGATGGAAGTTCGCCGAAGTTTCACATGGAAATGGGGCATTTGAATGGGGATGAGGCATATTGTCTGAGAAAAATGGTCGATGCGCGCTGCGGGACGCTGTGCTCTGTTATCCCGAAACAAGCATCCTGCAAATGTTCTCCGCATTAAAAGTATTTCAAATCATGAGAATCTTTTGTTTTCTCTTTGATCGGTCAAATTCTTTCTTTCTTTCTTTTCAATGCACCGATAATTCAGAGAATATCACGATTGCACAGTTTTGTGATGAATAATTGTTGAAATTTTTTTTTTATGAATTTATTAGCTGTTTCGCGAAGATAAAAGATATCTACTGAAAATTGTAATTGTCAAAATTACCAAGGTTAGAAAAATTTCTAGTAAATTTTACAAGAAATTATTTAAATTTTTTTCGTTGATATCAGTCTACCGGCACATAAAAATTGGCTATTGCAATTTTTAGTAAAGAATTTTTCTTTTTTAGCAGTTTTTTTCGTATTTTAAATTTGTTAATAAAAGGAAAAAAAACAAAGAATTCAAACACGATTATATTAACCACTAAATCAATTATTACAGTATATTATCAAAATTACAGCATAAATAATAATAGAAGAAACAAAGTTCGACACTTTTGTTAAAAAGCACTTGACTACCATATATACAGTAACAATTAAAACAAGCATGTAAAAATTAACAATTAAAATTTGACTACAGTGCGGTAAATATTCAAGGCCTGCGAGAAAACGCTGCATTTTTATAAAGAGACGACTAATTTGCCCGTCGACTATCCAGAAAATAAGAAACGCCTTGTGCCTTCAAACAAAAATCTCATTTGCATAAAGTCCCTGCGGGTCCGATGAAAGGTGCGGGCGATTCGGAAAAAGTCATTCCCGGAAAGGCATCAGAATCCGCGGCGGTCCGAAATAAAGGCGAAGCGTAGGAAGGCGCGGCGCGTCGGGCGGCTCCATTTGAACGCGGCACCGAGGCGAAAAGAAGCTGGGCTATCGTAATGGAATCTGGCCGTCGCGAATGCGACACAAAGGCTCGGAGGTCCGCGCGAATTGCCGCGAACCGCTTCTCGCGTGCAAGCGGCATTGTTCATTACTAATCGAGGCAAAGTGTGCCGCTGCGGGCCAATATTACGCCGGCCTTTCGTGAGTGCGACCAACGCCTCGCAGTGTACACTCGACGAAATTAAGGGCCTTTTGGCATTGTTCAATGATTATTTAGCCTGCGTTCACTGTAGAGACGAAACGGGCGAAACGCAGAACCGCCGTTTAATACTCGTGAAACAACATTTATTGGTTTATTTCGTGCTCGAATTTTCAGTTTATTGGTAGCAATTTGAGTTACGTTTTTATTGAATTTGTGCTATTTATTTATAGATAAAAATGATTGTTTAAAATGTTCAATTATGTTCGACTTTTGCCTCTGTAATATTACTAATCAAATCTAATTGGCTTCTTTAAATTCTTTAAAATATGCCCCTATTCTTCTTTTTAAGAGAGTATGGTTGTCGAACAAAATAGTGATTTAATATTACTATGAGTGAATTTAGAGTTCACTTATTTTTCACTTCTGTAACCTCTTATAAAAAGAAAAAAAAAATTAATTGTGATTGATGAGAGAAGCGAAAAATCGATCAATATTTTGAGAAAAATACTGCTTTAAATAGTTTAATTAAGACTTATGAGAATGAATGAAAATCTTTGTGAATATCATACAATAAGTACTACTAAAATATGTACATCAATAGAAAATTGATGTGTCTAGACAAAAGTCTTAATTACATAATACCAAGGTTTAGAATGGCTACAAATGTTTGACAGTAAAAATCAATAGAAAATTCCTAAAAATTACACTTTTAAATTAAGAAACTTTTACTTCGTGAAACAAATATCTACCTACAATAGTTTGTAATTTACGTCTTCGGATGCAAGGATTATTTATTAATTTTACATTTAATAAGCATTACACTTAAAAGTCCTTTACAATAAAGTATACCCACATCATACTATTGTATAAAATTTATCGCAAAATATAAAGATTTAATAATCTTCAGTTATTTATTTTTCGCCTTTTCATTCAAATACTAAGTCCATTACAATTTTTTATTATTTATTAACAAAATAATGAGCTCGCAGGAAAAAAATCAAAATATAAAGTTTACCTCTCAATTAAATCCAATCGATAAACACACGATCAATTCGCTGAATCGAATGGAAAGCTTGATCTTTCGTTTCCCGTGACTTTAATGCCACTCATCGCATCGTAAAATCGTTAATCAGTCGGATATGACGCGCGCACCTGCAGCGCCGTTGGCACGTTTGCTCGATAAACGGAAAACGTTCTTGAGGCGTCGGAGCGAATCGACGCGAGATTATTCTAGTCAAGTTCTCAAAGGCGGCCTGGAGGCGCGCTCGGGTTAGCACCAAATCTCGTGCGCGTTAATTGCCGTTTGTTATTAGCCGGTCCCGTAACCCATGCAAATTTCAAGCCTCCCACCCTACCCCCGGGCGACTCTGTAAATTGTCAATCTAAATTTTATTAAATGCACTCTTCGTGCGTCGATAGAACGTCGCTCGACAAGAGAATTTTTAATCTTATCTTTCTTTTTCAGCGTCAAAGAGAAGAATTTTCCTCCCTCTTTTTTTCTCGCATTTCTTTCGGCATTGACTTTCAAGTCAATTAGTGTTCGGCATAATGCATAAAGAAAAAGAAAATTTGTCTTTGATCAATCGCATCTTTTTCACGATACAAAGAGCAACTATTTTAATGAACTTCGGTCAATGTGTCGGGAAGGTAAATTTGATCTTTGATTCTGTAACCACTGCATTTTCTTTATAACTGATCTCTTAAAGTTTAATATTTACTCACTCGTCTGAATAATCAAAGGCCATCGATTTATTATTTACCTGTAACAAAAAAAGAAGAATAATTAATATTTAATAATGAGCAAATAGTAAACAGAAAGTCTAATTAAGATACAAATTAAATCTATTTGAAAATGTCTTGCGTCTGACCGAACTCGACTTGTACTACTTGTTTATAAAAATCATCACTCCGCTTCACCGTCGGTCTAATTAGTTTATCTTTCGAAACATACCGTTACGGCGAGGGATGTGAAGTAATGAAAAAACGCTCGGTGAGCAGAGAAAAAGGAGATAAAAAAATGGTAAAGGGCACATCAAGGAAGGCGACAAAGTCGAATCGCGACTCCGCGCAGGCGGCGCTCAAAGTTCCGTGGTAATTAAAAGCGAGGAGTCATTAAGCGGCAGGCGCGACTACATCCTCGACGTGTGAAGAGCCTTCTTTGAAGCTTAATTGTCCGAAGCCACTCAACGTGGCCGCGCCACTCTTTCACTCCCCGTGACCGAGGACTCACGTGTGCGACAGGTGGGAATTCATATTGACTTCGTACGTACTGTACACTTTTTTTCTGTTATAGATTTTACAGGATTTTAAAAAACTTGCTTTTGGTATCTCTTTTTTTTTAAATCATCAAATTATGACGCAATCTTATTTGTTTAAATAAAATTTTGTTTTCAATGTTATCGCGAAGAAAAAGAATAATTAATATGAATTTAATGGAATGTGATGGAATTAAACGATTTACTTCAATGAAGAACAAATATTTTAAAACAATTAAAATTTCGTGTTTTATATGTACTGTAAGTGACAATTAATATCTTAAGTGTAGCTACTCGAAAAAGTGGTTACAGTCAATTCTAAGGAATATAAGGTACTTCAATTAGAACATATTGCAGGCAATTAAGAAAAAAAGGTGCATTAAAAAAGTCATACTAGAAATACTCGACTTAAAAATGGTTAATTAGAACTACAGTCGAGTTATGGTGTTAGAAATTTCTTTTTGATCTATAAATAAATTTAATTAGCACCAAGAAATTTACTCAAAAATCGTTCTCTTTAAGCTGCTCATTTTCATTTAGTCAACCGATTTAACATCAGATACAGTAGTATTTCTAAAATAGAAACGATTTGACACTTTCTTCCGACATCCAGTATAAACAACACCCGAACTACCATAAATCCACGCACGAGTTCTCCAGGCGGACTCGTTACTTTTGCCACTTTCATTCGACGCGCACGCACCGCTGGAGCTGCAAACATCAGCGATGGGAAAAATCGCGTCCGCTCCCCCGGCGCAAAATGCAAAATCGAAGCGATTTTCGGGTTTAAAGCGGCGAACAATACCCGAGGCGCGCGAAGACGGATCGGCGTCAGGTCTCGGGAAAGCGCCGGATTAATGACTCCCGACGACTCGTTACCGCGTCGCATTCGTTTGCCAAGCGTCAATCCACTCCCCTTCCCCCCCCCCCCTGCCGAGGACTGTCCCCCGGGACGTCTTTGTCTCGGCGTATGTGCGCCGGCTGCGCGTCTTTTTTGCCCGACTTTCAGCGTCGCGCTGCTTCGGCCCCGCCTGCTTTTTTTCGCCCGGCGCCCGCGAGACCTTACCCTCTGAGGTAGTTACAGTGTTTGAACGCTCGTCTGGAGGGTTCGACAGCTACGGAATAAAGTGACGACATTTTTTTTTATCGTCGATGTTGTAACTCCGTTGACTCGTCGCTAAAATTTTCGTCGTTATACAATTTCTGTATAAAACAACGAAGCTTCACATTTTTTTTTTTGTTAAATATGTTCAGTTGGAACATGAGTAATTATAGACTCGCTTATTCTATAGATGATTAAATGAATTCGATTGATTTTAAATTAATGGAAGTGGTGATAATTAATGAGCAATTTAATAATTATTTGAACGATGCTTTATTTTAAATGTATTCTTTTTTAATTAAGATAATTTTGCGCGCTAATTTCCGAACACTCGTTAAATTAAGCTTGATGTATGATTAAAAGTAAAGTTTCACTTGACCCAAATAGCTTCGCGCTTTTCGCTGCCAAACGCGTGGGAGCAGCTAATCTCAGATCGATTGGCACACTTATTCCCGACAAATATTTTGATTCCACGAGGCTATAAGCGTGAAAATGTTCGCGCAAATGTTTTGTTTGCGCTCGAAGAATTTCGACGAATTTGATTTATTGTGTACCTTCGCGCGTACACGTTTACATAAAAAGGATGAGCGGGCCTTTGTGAAATTTTTTCGTTCAAATACTTGCCGAATAGAGAATTTGCTCTTGTATGCATGTGAATTATTTTTCAGTTATTTTTGTAAACAATTTATCTAATGTAGTTGCAAATTGTATTATTAAATTGAGCAGAAAATTTAATAACAATTCATTATGTAAATTAACAATTCTGCATAGCCAAGTGTTTGCTAAGTTTAGAGGTATGCATTTAGCGTAAAATTCCTGTAAACTTATAAATTATGTATAGAGCGTTCCATTTTGGACTTCACATTAGCAATGCCTAATTTAATTTCGAAATCTAGACTGCTCTAATCTAAAATAATGAACATAATATTTTCATTTATTTCTCATTCTATATTAAAGCGGAGCCTAACAAAACTACAATTTTAGTCATTGACACTTAAGTATCCTAAATAAATTCAACAACGATCTAAAAAGATTATTTTTACTCAACAAATGTGACGAGAATTATCAAATAAACAGGAAATCTCCTTAGAACATCCCATTCCAATACGAAGCGTGCAAATCCCTCAATTCCGGTCAACACCTCGGAGAGTCTCTAAGAACGATATCGGGCTTTGATCGAGGGGTGAAAAGGGGTGTAAAGGAGGGAGGGGGTTGTGGATCGGAGAGGCAATAATCCTCAGCGATCGTTGCGCGCCGGAGGCCTCGACCGGCGTATCTCCCCCGCGCAGCGGCGGCGGCCGAGGCCGCGGGCGCTCTGCCGCAGTGGCGGCCGGGGCCCCGGGGTAACTGGGTTGCCGCATGCCTGACGTCACGCCGACGCGCTAACCCACTTCGACGAATTCGGCCGTGGCGGCCAGGTGTGCGCCGAGACGCTCGCCAAGCTCGAGGCGGATCTCGGATAACCGGCCTGATGACGGTGATTTCGAGTGATTGTCCCGATCGTTTAGCCAGATTCCAGAATGTTCGATATTGCAGCTGGGGGAGCGAGATTAGTCGAGGGGAGAAGGTATGATCAATTCTAATGCTGGAGATTGAAATATTTTAAGTCAGTCGGGGTGTTCGGTGCTTGCCGTTGTCATTTTATTGGTTTATGCTTGCCTAAGTCGATGAAACACTTTTTTAAAACATTTTCAGTTTATTTTATAGAAAATGAAAATTTTCTGAGGATCCATTATTTATATCCTTTAGAAGTTAAAGTAGACATTAAAAGATAAAATTACTCCCGAAGAAATTTAAAAACGTAAAAGAATACCCTACTTAAAAAATACTTTCATAAAGAAATGAAACTGTAAATTAATTTGAAGTTTTATAAATTAAGTAGTAAAATGTTTACGAGAGAAGGAACTAAATAAAATAAAGCTTTACTGCAAAGCTTTTTTGATTATTTATTTATTTATTCAAATGTTCAATGGTATTAAGTCAGTCAATGGATTCATTGTCTGACAGTACATTGAGCTAATCACTGATTAGATTATTAAATTCATAAATATAATGGAATTGATAATAAAATTGAATATTGGAGATAAAAGAGCTTTGAAGCTCAATGAAAACTTTTATGCTTAAATTTAAAAATTGAAAAATAATAAATCCGGATTTAAAAAAAAAAAATTTATGAATCTTGCTACAGAAAGCTAATATACCTATGACATTTCACAATTTCAAATGTTATGATTCGACAGCAACAAAAGTCAATGACTCTTATGCTGTCCTGTAAATTGACTCTACACGGAGAAAAATTTTCCATTAAAAATTACTATAGTTTTCCCTAAAGCAAGGACAAACTGGAACTATCAAAAAAA
>JAWWEN010021605.1:0-18719 GCA_035582955.1 Sycophila texana | reverse complement strand
TAACTACTATATTATTTAGTTTAGGCTACTGTACTGTATTAGTGCTTATGCGTATGATACTACACACGTATATAGTATGCCACTCGGAAATGCTATAGGGGTCAAGTTAATATCTAACTTAGTTTAATAAGAATCAGCCAATGAACAAATACAGTAACGTTTATACTTTAATTATTTATTAAAAATAAAAAAAAGATTTTTTAACTCCAAAATGTATAGAAATATTTATGTTCATTTTTTGATGATGCTTGACTTCAGTTGTACTCGCAACAGCCTCCTTAAATTTATTGATGGAGCTAGGTCTTTTTGGCGATAAAACGATCGGTCGTTTTCTTAACGAGCCTTTAATTTCGATTTAAAATGAATGTAGTCTGCAGTCCATTGAAATTTGGAGCCGGTAGATGCGGTGGCCGTCTCGTGAATGGACTTTATGTATCGATCAAGGATCGGACGATTCTCGCACTGACAAGTGAAAGTAAAGCTGATCTCAATAAAAGATTAATTTTTAACCAGGAAATATTCTTTTAAATTTATTGTCGTACAAAAAAAAAATTTGGAAAAAAGATGCTTTTGAAGGCAAAAACTGATTGATTGTATATATTTCAATAGATTTTTATGAGGCAATCCGTTCTCTTTTGGCTTTCCGGAACTAATCAATTTTTCTTTTTAAATAAATAAAAGCGTTAGAATGTTATTTAAGTCGATATATTGGTTCTACAAGGAAACGCGTGTACCCTACTATCAGATTTTCACATCCTTGCTGTAACTTTCATAATGATTTCGTCATACGTACAATTACTTTCCTATTATTTCTCTTTTTTGAACAATAATGTATGATCTTCGTTATAAATTAAAAAATTAGATTGAAATATAAAAAAAAAATTATTTTTATTATGTAACGAGTAATAAAATATATTTCTGTTTAATTAGAAATCGTATATTACAATCGTAAAAAATATTTTTTCATTTTCGAAACGCTCGAACATTTATTATGAAATTTATAGATCCAACTATAGAGTAAATAAAAATATGATTCTTTGTTACTTTACGAGATTCAATGAGTCTAAATACTTTCTTTTCGAAATCAGATGCCGCGAATTCAGTCGTTCTATCTTTTTAAAACTGACTGAAGAAAAAAAAGGCGCGCGAAGCTTTGAGTGGCGGAGCTTGCACAATGGCAAAAAAATTCTAATGTAAACTGCCTTCTGAATTCGCACACTTGTCAGGCAATCTTATTGACTTAAAAAAAAAACTTTCTTTAATTATTTCAGCTTAAGTATATAAAATACCTTATTTAACGCTTGCGTTACTTAATGCTCGGATACGCGTCTCTAACTGTGTAAACGTCTTAACGCCTTAATTGTATTTAATTATACAGAAAGCCGCGGTGCATTTTTACGCTTGTTTCGACACATTTCGCGGATTATGGTAATATCTCGTTAATTATTTTTCTTTTCTTTTTTTTTTTGTATAAATTATGCGCGTTAATAACGCGAGGCAGGCTCAGAGTGGACTCATAAAAGTTTCACCCACGCTTCGTCTTTTTGCTCCCCTTAAGAGCCTTCTCTGTGCAAACGTATCCTTTTACCCCACACAATGCAATGGACCATTATAAGTCACGCGCCTACATCCGCATGCACGCGGCTCGCGGTAAAGGTCACCTCTCCTCTCGTGGATCTAACCTTGAAATACCTAAAAATCTGGTAGAACTTTTTGAATAGTTTTAACGTTTTGTAAACGAGAAATCGATTGGTTCTGATTTTTATAAATTCATCAAATTGTTGTTGATTATGAAGCAACGAATGATGGATTTTAATTGAGCATAGACTGAAGGGATTGTTCAATTAACATCCTTGATTGTAACTTTAAAACTTCCGTTCTGTAAATTAGATTTACCTTAGACCTTAGTGCTGATTTTTTTCCTTCGAAAATTGAATGTAAATGGAAATTAATTATCAGAATTTTTATTGCCAGAGAAAAGTTAACGATCGTCGTAATAATTATCACCATCATAACAGTCAGTATTACCCAGATTACGTTAACGGCTTACAACGCCTTAAGCGTGCGCCCACCTGTGCAAAATTTTTTCTGCTTTTTGTTTTTTGACCGCAATTTTTCTCTACTTTCCCCGCGCTTGACGCAAGAATGTAAACTCTTTTAATTCGCATTTCATTAAATTTATATTGAAAAAAAAAATGAAGGTCTTCTGGGCATTGTCCTTTAGTTGCATTGACAATGCAATTCTCGTTTGTCGATTTTTCATTTCACTGCAAATGTATTTTAAGCCACATTATTTGCCCTGCATTGATTTACTTGAATGACAATGCATATCATTATAAAACGTTTAAAGATAAAGGCTTATGAAAAATTATGGTCCAATTAAACCAACCAACCAATCTAACGATGAAATAATTATAACCATTTCTGTGACAACTGCAATGTGGCCTTGAAATACGTAAAGAAAATTAATGCAGCAAACAGAATCGATTAATTTAAAAAAATTATGAAAAAAAATGAAAGTATATTTTATACATTTCGAATATTTTGTAATTGAAAAAAATACTTTCACTATTTTTTCGCTCATAATTAATGGTTGTTATTTAATCACCTCTATATAAAAATTTAAATATAAACGAGTTTCAAAAAATTTTTCATTTTTAGTCCTAGCATTCAAAGCTATTGTTTCGTTAAAGCGATATACTTACTGCAATTAGAAATATTATTATATTACTCAACCTACATTTAATTTTGAATTTACAAACAGCTAACTTAGAACCAAAATTACAAATTTAAAATACTAAATTATCATTTGAAATTGACACAAAAGTATTTATAGTTTAAATTAATATATTCACGGCCTCTTTGGAGCAGTTAATCGATCACGTACCTTTCCGTCGATTAGATTATACCAACAAAATCAAAAACAGTCTTCAAAAACGAGAAAGAATCTAACAATCATTTAACGTAATCTAGATGTAAATCTGCTCACGGATATCCAAAGGAAAAAAGTATCCCCTTTTTACCTCCAGTCCAAACAGCCGCTGAATTCAATGTCCTCCATAAACAAAAATCTATTCCAAAAGTCCAAGAATGCGCGTTTCGCAATGTGCCCCGGCGCGAGCGATCTCTTTCGAAAAATAAAAATATAAAAGAGAAAAAAAAAACACAAAAGAACCCACGAACCAATGAATTCTGCCTCCTTCCTCGATAAGCCGTGGGGCAATTAAAGGCGCAAACTCGCCCGTTCGTATTTAATATCTTTTAGCGCTCGTCGTGACGCAACAGAAGCCATAAGCGTAAATAAAGTCGTGCGCCTCTTAAGTCGACTGTATATCGCGAACGCGCGCTCCGCTCGTGAATTACGGCCATTGTGAACGAGCGATCGCTCGACGTTTGCGTATCGCCGGTCGAAGAAGCCGCGGCCTGGATAAATCGGCGCAGTCGCGCGTCTCGCTCTAAAGGAACTGTCCTCTCCTGGCGAACGGAGCAGCACTCGGCGCCGCGCGATTCGCAATATTACTGTTATACCCGCGACGGCGGATTTCTAAGGGCTACCGATGTAAATTGCTATTGAAGATTGGATCGACTAGTATCGCGCGGATTAAGTTGTTGTCGATTATCTCGCCGAGGCGAGCGGAACGCGCGCTATGCATTTCATTGGCGCATTCAAGGAGGCAATTTGCGAGTGGGACCCGCGAATTATGATGTAAAGTCCCGATTTTTCAACTACGTGTAGTTAAAGAGCCTTATTTTTGCGTCGTGTGGAAGTTTAATGGACATTAATTTATTTCTGATGCTTAGTAATAAATAAACGCGGTTCGTAAATTTCAATTTCTGCGAGAAAAAAACATGGAGCATTTAACTGTATACTTACAGGGCCCGTATTTGAATGCGTGATTTATGAGATTATAACTTTTTATCGGGTGATTGTGACGTAAATAAACGGGCGATGTTGGTGTATTGCGAGAAATTGTTCGATTAATGAAAACGATAACTTGTCGCAGGGAGTATTATAGTGATGAAAGTTTGACCTATGTGAAACGATTTTTTTTTTTTTAATTAATTAGGTTTATAATTTAATCGAAGTAGCTTTTAAGTAGCTTTTGTTAGTTTAAAAAAAAGGAAATAATAGCCTTACGCTAATTAAGGGTGCAATGAAATTTACACAGACCCATGGATGTTTAAGAAACTTAATTATCTAACTTAAATGGTGGTTCGTGTTTTACAATGTCGTATAATATCAACTTTTTCGATGCTGCAGACAAGCGTAAATAATTCAGACACATCATGAATCAATAAAAGACAAATCATAATGTCATCGTTGGATTTCTATATCATTCTTAATGAGCATTATCATAAATCAAATGATTCGACAGCTATTTTGTAACTTGTTGTTTATTTAGTAACTCGTGGAAAAACAGCTAACAATAAGTTAGGCAATATTATTGAAAAAAGAAAATGAGATTGCAAAAAATGAGAAACATTAAATTTCTTTCAAATCAGACTAATGAAAATAAATATGATTAAAGACAGTTAGGATTCCGGTTTAAAGCATCCACTTGCTCAAGTCAGGTGTCTTTCCACCTTTGGTGTTGTTTTGCTGCGCCAGGTGAGATATTTGACGGCGCACTTATTCCGCAAAAACATTCATTTCTCTCCTTACAACTGAAAAAAAGAGACGAGAAAACTTGTCCAAGACTGCGAGAAATTATAAATTTCTTCCTATTGCTGTAAAGTATAATAAAAAAAATCGCAACATTATCGATGAAAATAGCTGTAAAAAAATTAGGTAGTTGTCAAATACGTTCAAGTTCTACTTTTACAATTTTTAATTATCAGGATACATTGGAGGTCGGTCTTAAAAATTGTACACCGACACTTTAAATACTAATTATAGTACAAGAAAAATGGTTTGCACAAAAAACTCTTAAAAAGATACTTTAATCGCCAGTGCACAGTTGAATACACTCATAAATTAACAACGACCTTTTACAGCTCAAATGAAAATGCAATTTTATGTCAATAATATTCATAAACAATGCTTATTGTTATTTAAAGCTCGCTTCCTGCTTGAAATCGACCATAAAAAATAAAAAAAAAAAAAGTTATTTAATTAAAACGAACTCTTTTTCCCACGCGGCATAAAAGCATTTCTGCGAAAAATTAAAATACTCAGCTAGTTTAATTTTAACCAGTTTCTTCAAACTAAATAAAATTCCTTAAACTTTCTTTCGAACGTCCCTGGAAACCGTAAAATGTCACTCTGTCGCAAAAATACCAAAAAAGGCAACTGCAATTTTGACTGCTATAGAACCTCGTTGCCTTAAAATCCTCCAACCTGAACCGGAAATGCCGAAGAAATTGAATCGGCAAATATTCCAGAGGGTTCCCCTTGCCTCCGGGCTGCGCGTGTCGCGAAGTTAAAACCGCCAACGAGGACCTCGCCGCTAAGCTTAAGCCCGGAGAGATAAAGCCCCGGAGCCGAGAGGGCGAGAAGTCGTCGCGAGGCGAGCTCCCGCGGCATTAGACGCACGCGCGGCCCGCGTTCGCTGGGAACGGGCATATATCCGCGCGTTGCGCAAAGCCCGCCTCATGTGACGCGGCGAAAGTTAATCTTTGTACGGCAGAATGCAGAGCGCATTCTGCCGATCGTAGCTCGCGCGCCCGGCAGGAGCGATCAGGGTCGCCGATACTCCGGAGTTCGTTCCTGCACACACGTACACGCGTCATCTCACGTACACCCTCGAGCAGATGTACACTTGGTTCCCATTAATTCGCTTGGAACATTTACAAAATTTAAAAAAAAATGGCTACGATTTTGTCTTTACTTTATCTTTTCCTTGACATTTTCGAGGTTATCGTAGCCATTTTTTCAAAATTTTGAAAATGTTCCAAGCGAATTAATGGGAACCAAGTGTACTTACTTACACAGCAGATGTAGGCATAAAATATACGGATATACTCACTGCAGTTGAATTACATGACGAAGAAAAAAAAGATGCAGTATAATAAATTACTATAATCAATTTTAATTTTTAATGATAGGTATCACGAATTGACATTGTTGATAACCTGACAATGTACTTGGTGGATCGTATACATTTTACTGGATAATTTTTGTGATTTTTTATAAATTAAAAAAAAAAGAAATTAAAACTATTGAATTATTGCCGTAACGACCACACTTGGAGAAATATTCGCATATTCGCATAAAAATTACTATAATCAATTTTAATGATATAGGTACCATGAAATGACATTGTTGATAACCTGACAATGTACTTGGTGGATCGTATACATTTTACTGGATAATTTTTGTGATTTTTTATAAATTAAAAAAAAAAGAAATTAAAACTATTGAATTATTGCCGTAACGACCACACTTGGAGAAATATTCGCATATTCGCATAAAAATTACTATAATCAATTTTAATGATATAGGTACCATGAAATGACATTGTTGATAACGTGACAATATAATTAGTTGCTCGTATAAATTTTACCGGATAACTTTTGTGATTTTTGATAAATTAAAAAAAAAAAAAAAAAAAAAAACAATCTTAATTATTGAATTTTCGCAGTAACTCCCACACTTAGAGAAGTGTTCGCATACAAATTACTATACTGTTTGGGAAAGTAGTTACGGATCGACATTCTAAAAAATAATACAACATTTTACATACATTTTCTGTAAAGTATGATAATTTATTTCAGAGTTTAGATTCACATTCAGAAAGTTTACCATACTATTTGATACATTTTACTATAAAGTATAATAATTTATTTCAGACTGACAGTCTGTGACCACTTTCCCAGATAGTATAAAGTAATTTTTATTAGACATTTCTCTCGGTGCAACTGTTGGAACATTAAAATTGAAATTTTTCAAGAAATCGATTATGTTATCACTGTTTCACCTTACATTTTCAGTCTAAATACCTTTTTTTCGTACAACGTCCATTTTGTTAATTACATTTAATTGCACCTTATTTTAAAAACTTTTGTAAATACTGCAATTAACAATAAACTATTCCATTGTAATTACTAAATAGTGGCGTTGTTGGCACTAATTTTAAGTGAAATTTCCCTAATTGTAGAGCTTTTTTTCCTTTTTTTTCTCTAACTCAACTTTACACAGCCAGTGGAATTACACACACACTCGCGTTCGTAGATGTGCCCGCAGACACGAGCGAGGACGCACACCATGTAAAAAGCAGTCACGAGGCGTCGTTGCGCTCGCGGCCAGGGGAGGCTTACATCACGCGTCCGAGAGAGGCGCTTGGAAATCGCGAGGCGCGTGGCCCGGACTATTTTCCCGCCGATAATTGCAGCAGCAGCAGCAGCCACGTGCTCACCGCCGCGAGGAGAGCGCGCGCCTGCGCGAGTCTTTATGGAGATGTTTGAGCGGGCCGGACGCGCCGGTGGCTGCAACCGCTCGGCCCTGGGACTTTCGCGATTTTGAGATAGGTATCTCTGGAGCGCAGATTTCTCGCTTCTTTCTTTTCAGCGTCGCCTTTTTTTTTTGTCGAGGGGAGAGCTACGATAGAAGCGGTGTGTGATCGATTGCTTCGCCGGGCGATCTGCGAATTACTCCGCGGTGGGAGTTGCGCGAGAGTAAGAGATGGAATAATGTACTTTTTGGGGGAGTCCGCAGATCGGAGAACATAGCTTTGTGATCTTATCAATGACACACGTGTGTCTAAATATTTTAATTTGCATAACTGAATGATTCAGATATAAATTTGTTTACCGTGCTGATTTCGGCGCTGTTATTATTAGCACTGGCAAAGTGCTTGTGCTTCGCACGTTTAAAATTTTGAGATTTTTTACAACGAATTACTATACGTAAAAGATTAATGTTCTTATTTAAAATAAATGACAAAATAATTAGAATATTAGATACTTAAAAGATTTAATAATTATTTTACTAATTTATTATATAGAAATTAAATACAAACTTCTTGCATACATATCAAAATGTTTTAAATTTTAGCGCCATTTAACCGGAAATGTATATATCCTTTGAAGAGACGATTATCAACAATTTAAATTAACAAAGAAAGTAACAAAGAAAGTGATATTTCGTTAAACTCAAAAATTTTCTGAATGATATCAAATCCGAGCGTATGAATTGCTTCTCATAAAGAGAAATCAAACGGTAGTGGTCGTAACGTGGTCGTATTTGCATACAATAGGTGGTCATTTCAAAGAGAGAAATTATAACAGCTCGTATATGAAAATCTCTTGCATTCTTCTACCGTAAAAAATTTCGGAAAAATAATTTGCCCTCTCATGCCGCTCTGCGATATAATCGCATCCTACTTTTTAAATCCATTACGGTTGTTGTACAATTTTTAAGCACCGATCTATTTCGTTTTGTGGATCGTTTTCATCATAAAAAAGCAGCTGTCAATGATACTGGGTCATCAGTTACCAAAGGTAGCGATCAATTATTCTAAAAACTACGCGCATATACGCGCGCGGAATGGCAAACGTGTAATTCGCATGTCGCAATGGTTTTTCTCAGTTTCTCAAACTCCGATTCCATTATCCTCCGTACAGCTATGCGCATGATAAATAAAAAAAAAATCGGCAATTAATAAATTTCATAAAATTCCATCGTAATTCGATGAGAGTTAAGATTTTAATCGTACACTTATAATCGCCAATTTTTCGTGCATTAAACAATTAAAGCTATTGTACAAGCGAATTTCACAAATTGGTACGCAGGGGGATAACACCGTTCAATTAAAGCTCGCTTTCTTAACGAATCGAAAGTCGTCGCAGTATTTGGCGTCATTAAATTCTCAAGGCTGGTTTATGAACAGTGACTATAACATGCATTAATCATACAATGCACCTCGCTAATTGGAAACTCATTGATTTTAGCGCAGAGTAAAATTTCGCGAATCGTCCCCCGTCGTCTATTTTAAATTCGTTGTATATTATTTCAAAAAATTTACATTGTAAAAAGAATGATACATTAAATTTAATGGAATGCATTAACTTGAGCATGCATGTTAAAAGGATTTAAGATAAGAAATTACGTAATTTAGCGTAAAATTATTCATAATAAATGGTCATTACTTCGCCAACTTAAAACACTTCGTTATTAAAATGGGATCGATTAAATGTTAATTAGAAAACATCGTATAGGTCATAAAATGACTACGCGCTTCGAAGGCCCCTAGCAATGGGCGAACAGAGTTCCTGTTTCAATATTTCGCACACTCACCGATATCTCGAATTGATGATATAATCGATTTCTACTCGGTCCAATGTGTATCGATCCGATCTGACCGCTAGAAAATCGATAGCGCTCGGCACAACCGGTCGCAAATTTCCCGAAGCGCTCGCGTTGAAATCGCCGCCTCGATCGGCCGCCGAGCCGCGCGGCGAGCGAGACAGAGAAAAAACCCCATCCATCCCATTCATTATATCACGTGTCGGCTAGACGAAAAAAAAAACGGGGTCACTTTGCTACATACGAATATAATCGTATCGCGTGCCGGGAGAGAGTGAGAATTCGAATTTCTATTCTTCCAGGCCGAGCTTCGAGTTTTCTGCATGGGTTTTGACCGCAGCGGATGGATCGTATAATTGAATTTAATGGGCGAAAAGCGTGTACGTGGCTTTTGTTTTTAGGGCTCCGTTCAGACCTGGGGTCGAGGCACTTTTGTTTTTTTTTTTAATGGATCGTTATCGGTGTAGTTACCGATAAATTAGTATTTATAGCCGCATTCTCGAGGTGAGATAAGGAGGAGAATAGGGAGCAAGAAACGTTCACTTCCTAGCTGCGGTTTGCGCTTATCAGATTTCATAATATGCTAATTTTTCACACTATATCGCGAAGGCGACTTTTTGCCGCGCGTAGTTAAAGATCAATTATCGTCCATAAATGTTTCACTTATGAAATAAAAAGATACTTGAGTATTAGTTTGCCGAGCCATTCAAATTTTAATTTATACCGGCGTCGGTTAACAAAAAACCGAGTGACCCTCGATATAATCTAACTAAATATAGAAGGGTTCAATTATTTCCATCGATGACTGCAACTTTAAGAGTATAACAGCAGTGTACATAAATTGGGTTAATCTCCGCACTGGTCAACCTGACCCACTTGTCATAGCTTAGAATTGCTTAGACAACTTATTGCGTGTGCGTATAACTTTTTCTTTTTCGAGTGTCTAAAAGTTAATTTTTTTCGACAGCTTTTATAATAATATGGTTCCTTTCTCATTAAATAAACATTTTTAAAGAACTAAACAGGAAATTGGAAAAATCCTATATAAACCTGAATGCAGAAACAATCCTCCACTATTAATCTGACATCTGACTAAAAATGTGTGACATAAAAAAAAGACCTAAAAAAAAAGTAGGATGCGAACAAAAACTCGTGGGATAATTAAAAAAAAAAAAAAAAAACAGGAAAGAAAAAAGCCGAATAACCCTCTTTCACAAAATCTAAAATTCAATTCGCAAGCTTTTAACGACTCCAGTTGAATCGGCAGAACAATGCCACCGTATAATATCCCATCGAGAAAGCAATACGCATTTCTTCATTTTCTCGCCGATCTCCGCCTTATAAACGACTGCTACGTCCATAAGTTTCGCAACCTCGCTTCGAAATCGCTTCGAAAAGCAAGCACACCCGCGCGATTCTCACATCGTCAGGCTCTCACCTGATATACCCGCGCCACACACGGCGCAGCAGCAGCAGATCGAAACAAAAGCCGATCGCATCGGCTCCTCTTGGTCTTGCCTCGCGATACCTCCTCGCGAAGCTGCCGAGAGTCCCGGGTCCTTTCCCCCGCGGGTTATATAACGCGCGGGCGACTCTCCCACCCCTGGCGGGCCGCCGGACCTCCTCCTCTCCCACCCCACGTCGCACCGAATAAACTTTTACTCTTGACTTTTCGGAAGTCCTCCCTCTCTCTCTCTTTCTGTCGGCGCGCGCGCTCCCTTTTTTACGTACGCGCCCTCTCACTCGAGGTGCGCGCGGCGCGCTTCCACCACCACCCCGACGAGGAAGAAAAAGTCCCGGTACGTCGGGGACCGCCGAGAGTACGCGTCGGACAGGAAACGTCGCAGTATAACGCCTCGACGTTCTCGGCGCCGGTTGCTCCGGACGCTCGGCGAAGTTGAAAGAGCCATAAGACTCTTGCCGATCGGCGGCGGCCCACGTGCTTTGGGCCTGGGCGAGTGAGAAATTTTTTTTTTTTATATATATAGTGTTCGATGCGCGAGTGCTCCTTATTTCCGAGGGGCTTATGCGTTCGCTAAACCTGCGGCTGGGCAGCTTCTGTGCGAGGGAAAGAGTGGACCAGGGATCGGTTTAGATCGGTTGCGCATTTATTTTCTTTTTTTTTTTTTTGGAGATCGAGAACAACAACGAGATGAATAGGTATGTTGAATTGAACTTTGGTGTGTGTTTTTTTTTTTATTGTATGCTAATTATTCGCGGTCTTGCCGGACTAATGATAGCAGCGAGCTTTCTGATTTTCGTTGGATACGGCATATTAATAATGTGGTAATACGAGGAATTTGAAAGTAATTTTTTTCTTAACGAGTTGTGGTATCGATTAAAGCGAGTTTAGTAGGAGAATAGAATTTCATTTACAGGTAATGGAGAGGATTTTTTTTCCTGGGCAGTTTTTCAGTAAATTCTACGGGTATCTATGTAGGTCTTTGAAAATTAAAGACAAGTTTGTGTTGTAACCTTTGTAACGACGTCGACTATAATATCGACAATTTCTTCACGCGAGCGAATTAAAATTTTCTCATTTTTCAATTATTTTTTACATGTCGTATTCGCTTGCTTGGCAGTGGCTATGAGGTTGCGCCAACAGTATGTAAATTTTAAATCTAACTACACTTTTAGCTATTGTATTGACTGTTGTATTGATTGTATGAAATGAAAAAGAAAATTCAATTAGAAATTATGATGCAATGTTTTTTTTTTATCCTTTTTATTGGCTAACGTAAACTGTCACGGAAACGTTTGTTTTTTTAAATAATTAAACGACTAACATTTCAAAAGTGGACTCTGGCTATAACGCGTGTCGTAAATAACCCAGCATATTCGGTTAAGCAGGAAAATTCTAGCGTGCAAAAACTCTATTCAATATATTATCCATTTTTTATTTTTAAGCAATTATTGTAAAAGATGTTACTTTCTCAGTCATTACTTTTACGGAAATGTGCGTTAAGTGTGCATGTGGTCGGATCAATTATCTCGAACAATAAATTTTATTACAATTTGTTATAGTTAACTTGATGTGAAATAATATTCTACCATGAATTATACAGAATCTTAATTAGAAAGGACAAATTGCCTTTTTTTTTAAATATTTCACTAATTAAGTCCGAATAAAGCTTTTTTAATAATCGGTAATATATCAAGAAACTAAAACTTGGTATTATTAGCCCATAAATTATTTTTTGATAGGAAACTTAATCACTGTGATTATCTAAAAATTAAACGATACTTTTTTTTAAGAGCGCAACAAATTAATTTAAGATTAATTTTTTACAATATAATAAATTCACCAGTTCTGTTGCCTAATAAAATTAAATTCAATTAAAAACAAAAATATCCCATCCTTGCGAGGACTCCTTACGTAAAATACTTTTCTAATAAATTGTTATCTTCAATATTTCCGATTTCGAAGAAACTTTTAATGATCGTCCACTCACCTGCATAAACCCGTCCCATCTCATACGTGCACTTCTATTGTAATTTCTCCGCATTTTCATGTCCACGTTCCTTTCAATTTCTAAAGCAGTCTATATCATACACCAATTCCTTCCCTAAAGCATAGTAATTGTCATTCTCCAACGTACCCATTACCGGCATTATGCGGAACGACCAAAGATCGCTTTTATATCCGACGCCATTTACTTTACGGCATATTTAATAAAGTTAAAACGAGCAATTCAGCCGCGCGCGGCTTTTCCTCTACGTGCAATTACGTATCCCCGTTCAAGCTGCACGCAGCTCACTTGCATTTCTATCGGAATGCGCCTCCCGACGGGCATTGAGTAATTACCTCTTGGGCCTCGCGGGACCCGCGACTAATATCCCAAAGGACTTTTCTGCTTTCTTCTGGGTGCGCGACTTCCTTGACAGATCTGCGCTCGCGTCAAGCTCCCACGGCGAGTCGCGGGAAGGAGGGAAAGAGGCTGATCGAGCCTCGTAGCTCTCGGAGCGGATTCAAGGTCGCCAGTGCAAGGAGTATAAGAGCGCATGGTGCAGTGTACGAAATTTCGTAAACGCGCTCGGGTTTTTCATGTTTTTTTTTTTTATTTTATTTAAAAAAGAAGAAACGGTAGAACATCGCGGAGTCACGAAAAGGGTGTCGTGTTGCAACGTTGTAAAAGTGACTGTGCAACCTCATTTCCAGCTCCTCGTTTATTGCGGGTTCGGAGGCATTGGATGCGGAGTGAGCGATTTTTTTTTATGGCAGTTAATTTATTTAAAGAGGAGAGAAATTTGGAAATACCGGAATATTCGGGCGGATACTGGAAATTGCTAGGTATTGCTGATTGATTTTCTTTCTGATGTCTGATATTGGTAATAATTTAGAAATAGGATTTATGCAAGTTTTTTGTCGGTGCGGAAAAATAACATAGTTGTTATGTACAAAAATAGAAGTGCAAAGAATTCTGTAAATGTTTTATAGATTGATATGATTTATGTATTGAAATGAATTTTTTTCAGGATAATATTTATAAGCTGCCTTAGAAAACTTAATTCTTGACAGCCATAATTATTTCTAACAAAACGTTTCAGTTATTTCTTTTATTGAAAAACCGGAAATTTCTACGACGTATAACATTGGAATTATATAAGTAAAATAATACATGACCTGGAAAAATTGAATAAAAATTATATTACCAATAAAAACTTAATAGCAATAAAAGCTTTTTTAAAAAGGACCCGTTTAGTACCGGTGTCACAAATATCCATTAGTGGATCAAGCGATTTACATACTAATAATTTATAACAGTTTTATATCTCTGTGTTAATCGATAATTTCTTTCGCATTTGTGTCCCTTCATTGTGCAACGGGCGCTGAAACTATGTTTATTTATGAATACACCGATATACGATAAATTCAGCAACCGAAAAAACGACTTCGGCAAATAGACAAGCGCATAAAAAAATCTCTACCAGTTTTATATTAATACACTATGCGATCGCGTTATTTCAACATCGCGAGGGAAGTGCTCCAGAAACTCGCACGCAACTTATGTCACGCTTTACATCATAAAACACGCGCATTTCGAAAGTGTAGCGTCGCTCCTCTCACCGATATCTTCATCTCGAGAATCGCGGAAACAAGAGAAGCCGGCGCCGCTGCGACTAGTAGAAAAATCCGGGTGTGGTAAGACGCGCGCGCTCCGAGACGAGCGCCTCTATCCTTCCCCATCGGTGCGAACTCCGCACTCGAAAAATTCCCTTGAATATCGCGAAGGCGCCTTATGCGCATTCCATCCTGCACATGCGCAGCCTTCCTGTCGCGAATAAATTAAGAGATCGGTGCATTATCGAGCGAATTCCCAATTGTCGGATCGCCCCCTTCTCTCGCGACCTTCAAAGGCGGCGCCGCTACCTTTTCCTTTCCGCAAAAAGTGAAAGGCCGCCTGCCGCGCGAAGGGCCGGAGAAAGCGCCGCGAATACATCCCGTTTCGTGGCCTGTCCTCGACCTTTCGTTACGCCCCGCCAAAAAAAAAAAAAAAAATCGGCCGATTTCCTCTGCACAGCCGCCCTTTGTTCGACTGAGACTGTCGCGATCGTTTATACTCTCGATTAGCCGGCTGCGCGAGCATTACGCACGTGTGTGCCGGGTAATGTCCCTCGGGGTTTATATACATGTATATACGCGGGGCCCGGTTCGTTACGCGGGAACCGATCGGCGCGGCGATTAAGGTGCCGCCTCCAATTGCCGCGGCTTGTTTGCACGCGGCGCGCGCGGGAATTTCGAATGACTGTTCCTTTTTCTCTCTCTGCCCCTTCCCGGCGCTTATTATATTGTGCCAGGTGAACTCGCACCTTAATGCCGGTGCATTTTTTTCTCCGCAGGCTGTTGCCTTATTGAATGAGATAGCGAGGCGTCGGGGGGTCGTTAATTACGCATGGAGAATTTAATGTACATAATGCCGTGCATGACCCGCGGCGCCGCTGAGTACGCGGATGATGTACGGCTTCATTCGCGTGATCGACGAGTAGATCTGTCATTTTTTTTTTTTTTTTTTTTTACTGAAGTACACCTGGTAATCGCTCGGTGACGTAAGGAGGTATAATCGGGATTTCGCGGGAAAGCGGAGGAAATTTCATGGATGAATCGTAGTAGGGGGCTCTCGGCTTTCTTGAATTTTGATGAGATTTTGATTTAGGAGGCTGGGTCTATTAGGCGTTTTTTTTTTTTTGTTTGGGCGATGGTTACGTGTCGGTAGTTTTACTCGGAGCTACATTGTTTAAAAAAAACTGCTCGATGGTGTAGTGGTGGTTCGTTTTTAATGCGCGGCAGATTCAAAAGAAAGCCGTCGAATAAATTTGTAATCGTTTAATGGCTATTAATCATGGCTTAATAAACTGCAATTTGCATTGCAGAAAAATTCTTGCGAGAGAAAATTTATTAATTGGTAGGGGATGTGCAAATTTTCGTTGCATCATTAATTCATTTCTAGTTTATCCCTGCAGAGCTTATAAACACTTCATTATTTTATGCCCTATTTTTTTTTTTAATACAGTTATTTATTAACATTGCGAAATTAAATTCCACGATGTATGCGGGATATATTCACCAGTCGGCGGTGTTGTAGATCCGAATCAAGCCTGTAAATTTCACGCAAATATGTATTCATGAAATACACTGAATTAAATTAGTACCAACTGTACCATAATTGAGTTTTTCCCACATAATTAAAATCACATCGCACTTAAATTTACACTTGTAATATTCATACCTACTTAATTAATCTCCCAAATAAGGTTATTTTACGACAACTTGAAAGTCAATATTTAGTTTAATTTCTTCCACCACAAAAACTAAAATTTTAAATATATCGCAATATACTTTTATGTATATCTCTTACATCTTAATCGCCGCTTCAATCTTGTTTATATCGACTTTTTCTTTCAAGAAACCCATTGAAACGTCAATTAAAAAAAATACACAAATTCCTTTCATCACGTATTAAAAAAAAAAAAAAAAAAAAATTAAAATAAACTCTCTACATTCTTAAACTAAAAAATGCTTTCTCGCCTCGCCAAACCTATCAGCTTGTAAAAAAAAAAGAAAAATACACAAAGGGAACAAGCGAGCTCAAGGCGAGGATGGATTCCAAAGTGATCCGCTTGAGATGCGTCGCACTTGCAAATTTACGACTTGGTCTGATGGCATTCGAAATTCGCAGATTGGCCAACGGCGGAGCGACGGCGTTGCTGCTGCTGCTGTGCATCGCATCGGCACCGGCGCTGCAATACCAGGCGGTCGACGATTACGGCGCCAACGAGGAGTGCGCGCTTCTGCTCAACGGCCCCGGACGCAGCAGCCTCTTCGATTACACCTACAATCTCCTGCGCGGCAACTCTTAGTACGTACACTTTCAGGATATACTTGAGATGCGCGCTCGCGCGCCGGTCTTTCTTTTATTTTGCGCTCGATGTCGGTGAGTTTTTGCGCTCGGGAGACTGGCGACCTCGAAAATGTACTTTGCTACTGAATGTATTTACGTTGGCACTGTCGGTGAGGCTGTTAATGTCACCGAGTAATTGGGTTGTTTTAAATTTTCTTCAGTTTTGACACCTTTTAGGTGATTTATCATTGGTGGATGAAATCATTACCGGAGGATGAAATTATTATACTTATTACCGGAGTAATGACTTTATTTATTGTTGATTGGATAATAATCGGGCATCAGCGCACTCGTTCGTGAGGGAAAAATGTTTTTTAATTAAAAATCGGATTAATATAATTTACAAAATGAAAGTTGATTAATTCCTTTTGCGTTATTTGTTACGGAGGTAACTTCCGAAAGGTGATTGATTTCACCTAATTATAAAGCACTTTGCAATTTACAATTTCGTAATCGTAAGAATCGATTTTTTTCTTCAAGTAAGATTTAATTTATTATAATCTATTTAAATAACTCTTAATTAGAATTTATCAATATCATGATTGTAAATATTGCTTTAATTTTTGCACTCGTAAGCTAATGTTACTAAAATTACAATCATCCCTCGGTGTTACTTGCAAAATCTAGTATGATTTTTTGAGTAATTTGAATGTACTATAGGACTAATTATCCATTAATTATTGCTGCAGCAGCTTAGAAGAATTCATTGTTAAATTACTTTATGTTATATATAGCAGACCTAACAACTGTTACAAAACCCATTCTTCAACGTAAACAAATGATCCGATTTCAGATATCGTGAGAAATCGTTTGTAACAAGATAAAAAAGTTATCTTTTATAATAAACAAAAAAAAAATGCACACAATATCTTAATTAAACTGCATTACATGAAAGTTTATTCAAGTACAGAAAAATAAAAAAGATCACATTTTATATAATAAACAGAAAAAAGCCATATAATATCTTAATTAGACTGTTGCCACTAAAGTTTCTTCGAATAAGAAAAAAAAAAACTAAAAAAAGTTACGTTAAATTGCGTCGCTGCAATGCACATTGCTCGGTGAGCATTTTTCGCTTCCTTTCGCCCTCTTCGTTTTCTTTTATTTAGCCGCGGCGCGAACTTTTAAAAATGTGTGTATCATCATTACGAAATTCGCACGACCGCCACTTACAGTAATAAAAAGAGAAGATATATCGTTCATTAACATCGGGAGCACAATTCATTCCGCAATTCGTTACAATTACGTGCAAAAAGCAAACAACGATGCACCTGTAAATTATCCCGAGCGCAAAAAAACAAGCTGATTGCCGTTACGTAAACGAGTGATTTTTTTTTTTGTTTCAAAAAGTGGTGTAAAACCATAAGGAAAAAAAGAATTTAGTATCCTACCCACCCGACTGATTTCTTTTCTCTTTTTTTCTTACCGAAATTTTAGCCCAGCAGCGGTGAGCTCGCAGACTTGCATCACGTACGACGCCGTCAATCGGGCTTACATCGAGGCCTCCAAGCGAATTCGTAAGTCGACCAAAAAGTTTCTCTTAATAATAGACCTTGTCACCGTCGATCGTATCGCGGCCCAATCTAAACGGCCGGAGCGAGTGTGTCTGCCGATCTGCCGTTTTCCCCGCCGACAGTTCCTTCCCTTGTAAATCCCGCCTTAATCTTAGTATCACATCGCTCTGAGCAAACGGTCACTTTTTTTTCCTCCTCGTGAATAATATACGTAATGACGGCCACACACACCTACAAATTTATATATATATATATAACACATGTGTACTCGTTCTTTAACATTCGTAAAATTACAGATGTTGCTAGACCCAAGAATGAGAAGTGGAGGCCCGAGGACCTTGCCAGTGTCGGCGAGCTCCTTCTCGACATCTCTATAAATCTCGCGCACACGTAAGTAGTCAAAAATTGAATAACCCTTTCTCGCCTCTTTGCTTAGTGAAGATATCAGTTTATCAGAAATTCAAAGGTACACTGAGAAAAAAGTCAAATAGTACATTATGCAACGGGGGCGGAAGCGGATTATTTGCCTCCCGAGACGTTTTTCGGCCGAGCGAAGCGAGG
>JAWWEN010021594.1:0-18722 GCA_035582955.1 Sycophila texana | reverse complement strand
TGTTAAAATAACAATATTTTTCTGTTGGAAGTATTTAACAGCGCGATCGTTGATCCAACTAAATTTTTTTCTCGGTGAAGATATTCAAATAGAAAACTACAATATTATACCTATAAAAGTAAAAAAAAATTAGGATCGAATCGCATGGATATATTTAAATATAATTATTTAACATAAGAAGAATTAGGTTACTCAAGAAAATAATGCATTCACCGTGTAAACGGTATAGCTATAAATATACGTTAAAATTTTTTTTTTATTTTGTATTTTTAACTAATTTAATTAGATGAATCATCATTTCCTAATAGATTTTACAAACAAAACAGAACCCCCCTAAAATATTACCCTGCAGGGATGCGGCCTTGAGCGCATGAACCTCTTAAAGAGGGCAGCGAAGCTGGGGAACATGTAAATGGCCTGATTAATTTTTGTTTTTACATCGATATTGAAAAAACCGAACTGGACAAGACGCGCGGGCGTCTGCGATCGATCGACGAGTCGCACGTGTTTTAATTCGTCAAGAATCCGGATGTGTAAATTTGCTTTCGGCCACTTGACGGGTTCCTGGTAGAATTCTAATAAGCTTTTTTTATTTCTCTCTCTGCATACGAATTGCTCATATACATCTCACTAGCTTTTTAAATTTGCCGCTGTCTATTCGTTAGAAGGAATACTTTATTCCAGTGCATCTTTTTTTATTACTGTGCGATTATATTTTTTATTGGTATTTATATATAATCTTTTATTTGATGAATTAACAGACTAGAGGCGTGTAAGAAATAAATCATAAATTTATTGGTTAGAGACACATTTATAAAAAACGTTGATGTAGAAAAAACCAGATGAATAAGAATAGCTTTTTACGTTGAAAATTTATACCTCGTGTAAAATATGCGATGATACGAAACTAACGAAATACAGCGCATGATCTATAGTTATGATAAGTAGTTAAATACTGAAAATTTTACCTTTCAATGCAAACAAAAAAGAAATTTTTTTTTTTTAAAGTAAAGAATTTTTCCTGTTGCTAAAAAAAAACAGCTCATTTATTTAAACATTGGTATTTTAATGAAGTCTTGAGACGCAGGTATATAAAGAACGGGATACCATACCCGGACCCCCGGAACGACGCTCACTTCGGGAGTGATTCAAGCAGCTAGAATGTTGAGTGTACACCTCCTTGTCAAGCCGTGCCTAATAAAGTAGTATTATCTACGATAATTAGGAAAAAATACATTTTAACTTGAATAAATTTTAATCCCTCTCGATCTGCTCAGCGTCCGAGATTCCGCGAACTTCTTAACCGCAAATGAATTGTATTCACGATTATTGATTCGTCGAAAATTCTTTGCGCAAAGCTAGCTTACTTATTTAGAATTAAAGAGATTTTTCTACGTCTTAGTGTTTCTACTTTCGTTTCTTTTGATGTTATTCTAAATTATTATTGTGGGCTTATTAAATAAATTAAGTAAGATACTGCGCTGTTTCGTGAAACAGTGAGAGGATGAGTTTCAGTTTGGAATGTCTACCCACTCAGTAGTAATGGCTGTAAGCATCTTTTCTAGGTCGAAGAGATTCTTAATTAAATTTAGATTGCTACATCAATTTATTCTAAAATATTGTTTAAATAATATTCATTTTAAATTCGAGTGTTTCAATTGATTCACTTGAGCAAAATATTTAAAAAAATTTTTCACGTATTTTTTTCTTTCAATAACTAGAGTTAAAAAATTAAAATTGTTGGTATACATTATGCCGACGTCAAGATTATAATATATATTTTAACTCATGGATTAAATATTTAATTAAAAAACAGTTTTGAATATTCTATCAAACGGATACAAGACAATTGTTATTGTAAACAATCCTTTTATGTAATGTAATCCACTACTTTTGTCATCTCGAATTGTAGTTTTAAATTTTATCGACATTTAGTTACTTTAATTCTTCTTTAATTAAATTAACTTATTTCTTACTTTAATCTTCAATAAATTTAATAAATTTACATACGCATTTATTTGGCGCAAATAATCCGGAATTATCAGTAAATAAAATTAATTCTAATTTCATATAATAATTCCCTTAAAGAAAAAAAAAACTATAATCAAGTCGAAAATCTTGTAATAATAAGATTGTAGTTTAGTTTTCTATGTGAATCTTTAATTAATTGACGCTAATGGCAGAAAAAAACTATACTTATAGGAATCACTCGTAGTTAAACTGCAGTCAAAATACAAGCGATTCCTATTAGTATTTTCTGTTAAGGGTTAATTTTAATGATTTCCCATATTCACAGTTACATCTACTAAATTTAAACATTCCACGTAGAAAACAAGAGTTTCTCTTCAACCGAGTGCATCATGTAAAAAGTCATCTAATCCCCCACAAAAAAAAGACAAGTCCTACAATTTTACACGAACAATACCGCGATTCGTAAAAAAAGGAAAATCGCCACGCGGCTAAAGACTCGATAGCGCAATTAGCCCCCATAAAATGATCGTAAGGCAAAATTGACCGACCAATAAAGGATGAGTCCGCGCGCCGGGCAAAATGTCTTAATCCCCTTAATGCGCACTGCGCCGCATAAGCCGATCTTTGACGCGAGCTCCGAGGGAAACAAACAACGCGGCTCGCGCGGATTTTATGCGCACAGCAGCGAATATCCCTCCCCGTGTGTATATACATGCAAGCCGCCAGGGCTGGGATGTATAATTCCGCGCAACAATTTCCCGAGCGCCCTTTGCCTCGGTATCCCGAGCCGCACGCGGAAGGCAGCGCGCGCGGGATAATCTCGCGCGCCGAAGGTACATCTTTCCCCTTTCACTTTCTCGGCTTTTTCGGGATTCCTCTTCTCCTTCTTTCGCTCGGCGGTTTTGTTCCGGGGAGCATCGAGAGGTGGTCGGGGTTTATACGCCCGTTTATGGGGGATTTTATGCGTAGCTCCCTTTTTCTTCTTTCTTTTTTTATACGCGCGATTTGGGAATTCTTTTATTTGGCGTGATTTTGTAGTCGAGTCGGCCGAGTTGCTTGTATAGGCGAGCGGTAAAACAGCGGTGGAGGACATTTTAGAGGAGTGTTTTGAAAATTGTGGGCCTATCTTTTTCGATAATTAAAGAACCTTCCTCGAGATAACTACCTTCGAGGCTGTTCGTTTTTTTTTGTCGATGCAGATATTGTTGTGCACCTATATTTAAATTAAAAAATTTTTTTTATAGTCTTTTTTTTAGTATTAATAGAGAAAGTTTTTTTTTACGTTCGGTTACTCTTTTAATATTCTTTTTAAAATTTACGCATTGATCTTTTAAACAAATCAATAAATAGTAATCTATAGTTGTATATTGATATTTTTATTTCACTTCAAAATTTATACATGAAAGTAAAACAAGTGCTTCTGATCGATCAAAGAAGAATGCAATAAAATTAGAAGTATCATCATTGAGGCCAATAATTTTTTTATTTTTCGACAATATTGCGCGATTCCACATGCCCATTGCAAAATATTGCGCTTTCGATCGAAGCGTCGAAACCCACAAGAGTTTGCAAAATAAAACTTGACCCCTCTCGGCGATCCCTACCACAACGTTTCACTCGCGCGAAGCGCGATACAAAAGATTTCAGCGTATAATAACAATAAAGGTTAAACTTAGAAGCCATCCACACCGAGAGATACATTTCAGTTTATTACGAAATTAGCCGTTACAGAAGGCAAGGATGAGCGCAATAAATCATTGCCCCTCAATCACCATCTCGATCTCCTTTTTTCGAAAGCCGCCTCGGAAAGAGCGCAACGCGCGGGGCCAGCCTCCGATCGCCCCGTACACACTCGCTCGCATTAAAATTCAATTTCCCGTATCATAGACGCGCGCAAGACCAATTACCGTCATGAATTATGCAAACCCTCGGCGATGCTCCTTCCTTGCGCCGGTGGAATAATTAAAAAAAAAGTCGTAAAAATTAAAAAAATTATCGTATGGCGCACCGCCAGCCTGAAAAACATGAAGCAAAAAAAAAAAAAAAAAAAAAAAAAAACTAGAACGAGAAGAACAGAAAAAGAAGATGAAACTTGGCCTAACCATCGGCAATTTTGCGTTAAAGCCCGCAGGGCCCGACTTAGAAATTCCTAGTCCCGCGCCGATCGACACATTAGCTTGCCCCGGCCGCTCCGAAAATTGGCCGGTCGTTATAAACGTATATATATCGGCGGCGCTTCGTAATTCGTAAATAATAACTTAGCGACGCGCGCGTCGTAAATTTTCGACGTGCAGAGGGTACAGCGTATGGCGAAAGAAGAGAGAAGAAAAAAAGAGCGGAGAACGCAGGCTCGGAGGGATGTAAGTCGCGAAAAGTGGAAAAGAGCGAGAAACTCGCCACCGGAGTATTGTTATAGAAAGTATACCAGGCCTCGCGCGGGACTTGTTTACATAAGTCAGTTTTAATAGAAAGTTCCTGATGAAGAATAAAAAAGGGAGCTCCTTCGGTTTTTTTTTTTAACTCCTGCGGCCGCGTCAAGAACTCGTGGCGTCCGTATTCATTTCACTGTCCCTTTTTTTTTTCTTTCTTTCTTATACCTGTATGTACACTACCGATGAGTCGGTCGCGAAGTAAAAGTCGGAGGAGCGATTGTTTTCGTAATTACTTTTAAGTGCTTTAATAAGCTAATAGCGATCCAACGCTTCGCCTTCATCGCCAGTCGTTATTATTGCCGTGACCCATGGGAGGGGGAAGCTTTCAATTTTTCTTAAATAATTGGATTGTGTGTGGAGGAATAATTTATTTATAGTCGAGGCGAAAGTCGCGCGTGAAACTCCCTCTCTTTTTTTTTTGTCGGCTGTTTATTGTTTCGCTGATTACCTTTAATTGGCATTATAGTATGTTAATTCGGCCTCGGGGATTTGTTTTATTGGGAGGAGGCAATTATACGTATGAATGGAAATAATGAGGAAATTGATCTTGATAAAATAATTGCCCGGGGAGGCATATTTTAATTACGGTCAGAGTGCAAGTTACGTTTGTGAAATATTGACGCGACAAGCTGTGCAATCTTTTTTTTTCCTCTTCTCGATAAATCCAGCAATGAAGGTTGCAATGAAAATTCTTGAAGCCTTTAGTAATACAAGACATACTGGAATAATTACGAACATTTTATATTTTGTGTAGCACAATTTTACTAGACAGTACAGTAAAATTTTCTAGACTTACAGTAAAATTTATTCTTCATCATAATTTATTGTAAGTCTAGAAATTTATACTATACAACTTACAATTTAATATTGTAACTAATTTTTATGATAATTTAAGTTCGCCTTCGTTTTACTTTTGAGGCAATCTTTTTCTTTGTGATTATATATCCTATCATTTTTTTCCTTACTCAGTTCGATGAAAGACAAATTATTGAGAGAAGCAAATATTTTGATAACTGTAGTTTCTTCAAAAAGAAAAAAAAGAAAAAAAAACGAATCCTCGAAATGCTCGCAAAGGAAAAGTTTACGTGTAACTAATGGAGGGTGCTTAAGATGCGTAAAGAATTGCGGCACTTACGGAGGTACGCGTAACGCACGGTAATTACCCGAAAAATTGCCTTAGCGAAAAAAAATGCAAACGTTAAAAAATCGAAACTTTGTACTTCGCCCGGTACTTTTTTAATTCGTTGCAATTTCCTCTCGTTGAGAAGCGAACTCGAGGAACTTGAAAAAAAAAAGTAACTCCATCTCCACTCGAACTTCATGAATACCGAAGTAGACTCGTATAAACGATTCTGCTTTCGTCAATATCGAAAGTTTATGTAAAAATAAGAGGAAAAGAATTAAGAGTGCCAATTAGCTTTGAAGTAAAGATATACAAAAAATTACCTAAATGATGTTCAAGTGTGCTATCGGATCTTTTACTGTTATTTTTTTATGAATACTTACTTATACGATTACAGAGCGTTTCCTTATACGATAATTGCTGCATGAAAGCGGCTTTCAAGTTCTATTATAATTAATTTAAAGGCAAAAAATTAATTATCTTAATGTTAATAATTTTTAAACCAGAAGAAAAGAAAAAGCAAAAAGAAAAGTAAGTGAAAATCGAAAGCATCGCAGTGACGTAAATCTCAATCAACGCATTAAAAATCGTTGTGCAATGGGCAATCGGAGCCGGGGCAATTACCCAAAGACGTCGGCGTGCACAACCGGCTAATTTCGCAAGACCGCGGCTTCTCTTCCGCCGCCATCACGGCAACAGCTGACGCGCGACAAAAATCCCTTCCGCGGAGGAGGGTTCCGCGGCGGAATTGAAATTCAAATTAAAAATCCCGAATTATGAGGGCCCGATCCCCGGCGGAGGAAACCGCGGGGGAGGGGCGCGGTTGCCGCCGCCGCCGCAATTTTCGGCCAATTTCGCGACCGGGCCCGAGAAAAAAAATAATAACCCCGCCGCCGGCGACCATATGGTCGCCGGATAGACGCTCCCCGGGCCCCTCTTCTTACCTTTATTCTCGCCTGTCTGCTCCACCTCCTCGGGACCTTTCGCCTCTCTGGCAAGGGATAAAAGTATATTATATATACGGAGTGGAGGCCCGGAAAAAATTCACGGTTCGGGGTAAAAGAGTCGATCCTTTCCGCGGCGGCGCGTACACAAGGCACGTGCGGAGGTGGAGAGCCCTTTTGTGGATCCGAGGCTGCGTCGAAGATCGATCCTTCTGCGGTTATTAAGAAATGCGAGGCGTGTAATGAAAAATAGGTTCATCTTTTTTTTTCTTTCTTTTCAAATTTTTCGTACCGTTGCGGTGAAATGTGTAATGAAATTTCTGCTGCATCGGTGGTCTTTTCCTTCGCTTGTTTTATACTAATTATTGCAGAAAAAATGTATAATGAATTAAATAATTAAATTACTTATAGAGAGCTATTTAATTATTGGTGAGAAATTTGAGGAATTCTGAAAATTCAATTATTCGATAGTGAACTACTTCGTATGCCGGTTAGAATGTCCTTGATGATCGATTGTAGATAGGTATCTAAGTAGTAAAAAGTAGATTATTTTTTTCCGTGCAAAAAAACTTTATCTGTATTATCTCTCTCTTTTTTTTTTTTTTAATTCACATCGATAACTAAGCTCGTGAATATTAATTAGATTTTTGATAAATATATCATTGGATTATTTTTTACAATACAGTACGATACGATGCGATCGTAAATAAATTCTCGCGCTATTGAAAGAAATTTTTTTTTTATTTACTCTTCCTGCTTCAAGAAGAAATTTTTTTCCATATTAAGGAGAACTGGGATTTAAATGACCATTGATCACGATCAAACATACATTTTTCTTCAACGAAAAGTATAACCTTTTTGCTGCACACAAAAATTTTACTGTTCTTTCAAGGAATACTTGTTCTGTTCTATTAAACATTGATATATAATCCATTTCATGAATATTCATCAGTCTATAAATAAATATCTCCTTTGATCACTTCTCACGAAATTGCATTATTATTAAAATTTTACAATTTTTTTACCTAGTCACTGTATTAATCAAACAAACAAGATAATATTTAAGAAAAATACAGCAATTTTTAGCGCCTCCACCAATATTTATCATCGCGACATTAAAAAATCACTCCTCGCTACCTCCTAAATGGAATCAAAATTCAAATCCCAGACCGCAACTGCACTCGAGCGTATCTCGCGCCTATTATTGCCTCACCTTGAAAAACTCGCCGAAAAAAAAGGCACACACCGGCCGCAGAGCGCCGCTCCTTTTTTTCTATACACACGAGGCCAAAAAGCAACCGGCCGGAGTAAAAGGCGACGCACCGGGGGACGAAGATCGATCCCCGGGCATCGCGCGATGATGGAGTGGGTCGATGCGAGGCCGCGATTACCGCAGAGGCGCGCGCGCGAGCGGCCCTTTTTCGCGGCCGGACGATCATTTCGATTGACACCGGCGCGCTTCGTTTAACGGATTTCACGGGAGGATTAACTCCTTTTCACCCAGGATTTAAGCCGGTATCCGACTCCTCTTTTTTTTCCCTCTGCGTTTCTCCGAGGGAGGAGGTGATCGATGGGGGGAGCCTCGGCTGGCGACTCGGCCTTTTAGCCGACTTCGGGGTGTGGAAAAACAAGTCGATTGTCCTCGGCTCTGTTGGTGTCTTCGCCCCCTTTTATGCGCTTTTGTCGCTTTAGTGGCGTGGAGTCTTTTCGCCTATTCTCCGCCGTCGATATGGGATATAGTGGCTTTTCTGAAATTGATATACCTTTGAAATTGTTGTTTTCCCTCGCATTTTCCATGGTTAGTTTAATTGAGTCAAGTAAAATTCTTTTTTTTTTGTCACACCAGTCTTTAACGGAAGTAGATCCTATTCCGATTTAAAATAGGAACGGTGAAAATCAATGTTGACGATGAAAAACTGATTTGGCCTAATTTTCAACGTTTATTTCAACGTTCTCGCACAAAAAATGAAAATCAACGTTGAATCTTGAAAAGTCACGTTAAAATAAATGTTAAAAATTAAGCCCAATCAAGCTTTTTTAACGTCGACGTTGATTTTCAATGTTGAACATTGATTTTCAACGTTCCTATTTTAAATCGGATAACGACTTACAAACTGAGCCTAGGATAAACAAAAAAATAAAATAAAAGCAGAAAGTTAACTGCCTTACAGTTTATCTCCTCCGAGTGTTCACGTATGTCAGAGATAATACACACAGAATTTTTTTTTCATCCGTCTTCTATTTAAAAAAAAAAAAAAGAAGAAGCAGGAAACAAAATAAACTATACCGTTTAAATGCGCGCCAGTCGTTATAAAAAAAAAATTCTAATTTACACCGTATCTTAGCTTCCAAACGAGCGGCCGACTTTTCCCACCCACGAGAACAGAGGAAAAAAGATCGAAAAAAAAGGAGCCACGCGCGTAAACCATTCCTTTATCATCAGAAACTTTTTCCTCCGCTCGAACGCAATAAACGCCGCAACACTCAGCCGGCGCACGCGAAAAAAAGGGAGGATCTCCCTCCCACGGTCTATAAATAATAAAAGAAGAAGGGAGAGCATCGCGGCGAGAGACGGGCGTGCGCGAAGTGCGCCGCTAATGCCTGCGCGCCGCCTCCCGAATTTTTCTCGAGGAGAGACATAAATCCGGTCCACGGGCGCCATATGTCGGCGGGACGCGCTTTTCCCGATTTTCACCGGGAGCGTCTCCCGCGGCGCCGCAACAGATGGTGCCGGGGCAGATATACGCCGATGGAGGTGACGCGCGCGCCGCGCGCCCCTTGGGGGTATGCAGCCGCGAAGCCGACGCCGGCAGGAATGCCGAGAGGACGACTCTCGGGGGGCGGCGGCCGTTTAATATATGAAGCACTTCATTCGGTCCGACGGGGATCCGATGTTGGACGATTTTATAATGAGGTGCGGTTGATGCTCCTTTTGTTGGATCGTTTGTTTCTCAGGAACGAGGAATGCCATCGTTTTACCTGATTTACTGTGTTATTAGGTAAGATGCGGGGAATTAATCAACTGGATATGGTATTTTTTTTATGTGCTATGTGTATAAAAGTTTCGATTTTTCCTTTTTTTTTTTGAGAGATAGATAGATAGATAACCTTTATTCGCCTTACGGCAAAAATAATGAAAATACAAATATATAAATAAAAACAGGAGTCAATACAAGTTGTACAAAATATTTGGTCAAGGTTATATCACAGTTTGTCTAAGCACTAATCTAATAAATATTCGCAAATCCCGTAAAAATATTAACAAATACATAGAGAGAGAGAGAGAGAGAATTTACGTTGAAAAGCAGAGTTACAGATAAAACAACTAATATGCTAGTGCATGTATAGATTGAAAAAAACTAGTATCATTTTTATGTCTACTTTTTTATATTTAAAATTTCAGTTTAATTCTTTAAAAATTTCGAGTATTTATAAGTAAATAAAATATATTATTATTTATTGTTTATGTACTTATAAGTGAAACAAAGTAAAATTTTCCCGATATTTTTTCAGTGTACTATAAATTTTTACTGATTCAACTTTAGAGGGTAAACATTTCGCGTATTCCCCTTTGAAATTAATTATCGCGGGCTAACGGCTTTTTTTTATAGGGGAAATTCATAACACTCGTTAAAAAGTTGTTGAGAAATTAAAATTTCTTTTACTGTTCTTTTTTTGAACTAAATACTTAAAAACGGTCTCAGTTACGTAAAAATTACTCATAGGCGCATTATAAATGGAATTTTTTTTTTTATTAAGCCGGTGATTCAGGAATAACTAATGAGCTCGTTTTGATTTACAAGGGCTCATTTTTTCTCGCGATGCGACTTCTCTATTATAAAACGCCTCCTTAATATTCTCATCCGACAATCTAAACCTTCTCCAACAACGTCCACTTATTTTTTTTTCACCAAATTCATTTTCAAATGGAAATAAAATTTAAACAACAAAAAAATGTAGGTACCTCTTACCCTTCGCTCTGTCAAGAAGCCAAGAAAATACTTCGAATTCCGCGCATTTCAGTCCAGTATTTACATTTGCACGTACCCGAACGAAAAAAAAATTCCGTATCATTTCATTGACGAAACAAAAAAAAAAAAAAAAAATAAGTAGACACATAAAGTCAAGACGATGCCAAAGTGCGGGGTTGACCGCGCACTCGAGAGCGAACAATGCGCCGCGTCGCCCTCCGAGTGTTTCGGTGTTTGAACAGCGGCGCGCGCGATCCTCGCGGGACTGTCAAACGTCAGGCTTGAAGTGAGACAAAATACCGCGCGGCCGCACAGTCAGCGAGGAATTGAAGGCTCACTTGAAAAATGAAAATACGAGGGGGGAGTGCGAGAGTCTCGCCCTTTTGAAAAAAGGCGACGCGCATCTCTCTCTCTCTACTCGGCGAGCGCCGGCGCGCGAGTTCCGCTATAATGCGCGGCACATGTGCGTCTCGCTCTCGCACACATGCACGTCTCCGGGGGGAGCCTCATCCTCGGACGCGCGCCTCAGCTGCCGAGGCCTGTCGGGAGGATGCGACGGCGAAATTTATCGCCCGCGCCGAGCGCTAACGCACCCCTGCCCTCGGCTCTCCGCGGAGCCGGGAGATCTCTCGCCGCTGCTTTTACGAGAGCACAAGGCTCTGCTTATGTGTCAATTATTAATGGAGCTTTCTTCGCTGCTTCGTTTTCACTGCGACTGAATTCGAGTTTTGCGGAGTGCGGCGCAGCCGAAATGAGGCTATTTTCAGAGATGCTGCGGCGTGGATAGCTTTGAGGAAATTAGAGCGATGAATATTTTATTTATTCGGTTTAATGCAAATTAACAGGAATTTCATCGTTTAATTGCAGTGCGTATCGTATTGTGCGTTTCAATTACGCAAAGTGCAAAATAATTAATGAGTATTAATTATTACTTGCAATTAGTGTAAAATCTGGAAATATATACAAACTAATTTTATTTACACTAATTCAAAATTGTGTATTAAATTGTTTAATATAATTATATTTCTAATGGCATAAAATTGGAATTAAATGTCCTTTTAGCCCACTTTAAGTATGTAATGAACAATAGATTAGCAGATTATAAGCTTAAAAAAATAGTAATTACGTTTTTATAATTAACAGTAATAAAGTTAAATTTATAATTAGTAATATATATACATATTTTATTACAAAGATTATCTGTATAAGTACGCACGAATTATCTATATTAAAGTTAAAACTGATAATACGATAACAGTTGTTATCATTTGAATCCAAAGTACACTGCTATCAACACTCTCAAGTATACAATTTCAACTCAAGACACTTTAAAATAATCCACTTTAAATTTTATCTATTGAAATGATATCGCCCCGTCGAAAAATGTTTTAATTCCCGAAGAACTATAAAATAATTCACGAGCTTCCTAAAATAAAATACAGTGATTGTTAATAATTAATTTTGCCGTGCTTGCATTATCATAAATTTACCGGACCGATTATTATGTATTCCGCTTCGCGCGGCAATTAAATTTGTTTATTAGCAGCTTGTAGCGCGCAACAAACAAATTTATCGACCAGTTAACATCACGCGCCTTTGATTAGTCGTAAATTTCGAATTATTACAAATTTTCAAAGAGAAAGGTTGCATAAATAAAGCAACAAAAGCAAAAAATTAAACAACGAAAAAAATAAACGACCGAGCGAAAACTCCTCATTAAACGAATCGTCGCGATGCAGCGCGTGTGCATATATGCGCGCGCCTGCACTCCGCCGAGGAGATTGATGCGGGCGGCGGGCGCATATCGTATAAGCACTCGCTCGGGAGGCCGGAGATAAGTTCCCTTATGGCTTTGTCTTTATTGTTATTGGGATGGATATTGCGATGATCGAGGATCTTAATTCACGTAATTACGGGGATTTATCATGCCGAGTTTACTCTCCGCTCCTTTTCTCCGTTCTCCAGCTGCTGCTGCCTTTTCGGCCGATTGATTAGCTACCCGATTTTTTTTTTTTTTTTTTTTTTTTTACAAAGAGAGGATAAGGTGCGCACAAAAGCTCAAGCGGCCGAGGCGATGCCACGGCCCATTATTTATACGCCTAATTAGGAAAATGGTAATTTTCGATCGATTACTTTTACTATACGAAGATGGTGATTAATGCGGGTATGGAGCTTTTTAAACAAACGCTCGCGGTGTAAGTGAATATTAACTTTGTAAGCCGGGAGAGTACTTCGAGTAATTGTTCATTATTTATTTATTCATCGATTATAGCTTTGATTTAAAGCAATAAAAAATTGCAATAAAATTTAAGAGCACTTAAATTTATTGGGTTCTTCGAGAGAAACTTACTTTATTCGATCGAATTTAAATCTAATTATTTATTTATTCAGAGTGAGAATTATTTTAGGTGAACTAATTAAAATTTGACGTAAAATAATTTGTAAGCTACTAAACATTTATTATTAGCGCAGTATCTACTATAAATAACAAATGTACCTACATTCGAGTAATTCTCGTTAAATCCGTTGCGAATTATTACCGGTGCACAGTGCATTAAGATAAAGACGTTAAGTTGCCGATAAATTGCTTTCGAGCGGACTCTCGCAGATTTTCTCATAAAATAGAAACATTTTACGCAAAGGAAGAGGAGCGTCATAAGATATTTTAAAATTCTCGAGACACTGCGGGAGAAGGAGCGAGGAAAAAAAAAGACGCGTTAAAAGGATTTTAAATCTACAAAGAACACGGACACGCGAGAGACGACTTAAAAAGGCAGAGGAAATGCAGAGTCGACAGGAACAATGAGAAACTTACAAAACAACAAAAGAAGCGATATAATAGAATTGTATTAGCTGGTTCGCGCAAGAAAGGAACTTAATAAGGTTTGAAAAGCGACGCGAAGACGAACAATGGAGGACGTAACGAGATTATAAAATCGAACGAGAGATGCTGTTTTCTAAAAGGAACCAAAAAAAAAATTCTGCTTCGAACAGTGAAAATATTTTCTTTCGTTCTCTTCCTTAAACTTTGTTGATGTCAATTATCAATGATGGTAATTCATGTCATAAAAAAAGTATTTATTTATTTTATTAGACAAAACGAGCTTAAAAGTACACTACAATTATAAAAGTACAAAAGAATTATAAAATATAGACTTAAATGACAATAAATAAATTTAAAATTTTAGTAGCATTAACTCGAAAATCGATCTGGACTGAATCCATTAATTTAAAAGTTTTATGATAATCTATTTATTAATAATTATTTCAAATATAACAAAATTAATCAAATCAACGTTATTAGTTCAATATAAAACTAAAATTAATTTTTCAACTAAAATTCATTCTTTTTTCCAAAAAATAACGTTTCATTCTCGTACAACACCGAACTCTCCAATAAATTTAATGGAAATCAGCAAGCGCCAGAAAAAATCTACAAGCATATAAAATAAACAAAAAAAAATTATGTAAACTTCACATGCAGCCCTCCCGTAAATCAATCAAAAAAATTGGCCAGATAAGCCAAAAAAATGCAGCCTTATCTCAACATGACAGCGTAACCCGCGTAACAGTTACTCCTCTCATACACCAAAAAAAAAAAAAAAACACGTAAAAAAGTAGCGAGTGAGCGAGCCCAAGGAAGATCGAAAAAAATTCCCGTCAAGATCCCGAGCGCGTGCGCGCCTTTATCTAAGACGAATCATCGCCTCCCCGACAAAGCGAGAAAACGATCTCCGCAGTCGAGAAGCCGACTTCAAAGCGATCAGATGAAAGTGTCCCAGAAAAATCTCCAACGCGACACTTTTTCGTCGCCCGTCCCCCCGAGACTTACACTCGCGCGCCTGCACTCATAAGTGTGCCAGAGCCCATTAAGGCCAATTAACGAGCGGCGAAAGATCCAAGAGGACTAATACCCCCACCCACGCGACTTTTTCCAGCTCCCCGTGAAAACGCGCCGTCGACTTTGTGTGTACGTACATGCGCGTAGTAAATTTTTATAGGCCGGTCCTATATACCGAAACTCGGCCGGACGGTCCACTCACCGTCGGGCCGCGGAGCTCGTTAGATGGAAATCACGGCGATCGTATATAATCGCTCGCGATGATCAATTAAAGTTGCATTTTTTTTGGGATTCCTTGGGGCGCTTTAATTCCGGCATAAAACTTTCGTAATTTAGGTGAAGGAATAAAATTCTCTTTTATTGCCTGCCGCGTTAGTTAGGGACTTTTCGTTTATTCGTGCGGACCCGGTATGATTGGGGGCGCTTCGGGCTTGATTGAGCGCAGCAGCGATTATTTCGTCGTTTGCTATAAAGCTGGATTCTCCTCCTCGCTGAGCTGCGTTAATAAACAAAAAGTTAATGGGCCGGCGACTGTTACTCGTAATTTACGAGGTACAATCGCATGCTAATTGTGTATCGTTTCGTTAAATAGATACGTCGTCGTGAGCTATAAAAAGTAAGTTTAACAATGATCTTGAAAACAAATATGTATAAAAATATATAATTTAGAAAAATAATTAAATAAATGATATTCATTTAGTTCATTTAGTTATTTGTCTCTGCATTTGTTTAAAAATGATTTGCAAAGAATAAATACTGAACTAATACCGAAATGGATCGTTAAACATTAATACGCGTAATAATTTGTAGCTATAAATTTAATAATATTGCTCTTTTTATTGTCGTATTTTCCGCGAGAATAAGCACAACATTTTTTTATATCTACCTAAATGAGTGTAACCGAGATAATATTGACACAATGATGATATAGAAAATAAGTAATTATAGTCTACCTCGTCAAATTAAAACTTTCTAAATTACTTAAATTACAATTTTCATTAAGTACGACTAGAGAATTTTCCCACTATTTATATGAAGGCACGCTTGTAGCATTATATATAGAAAGTTAAATAAGTTTTTTTTGTGACCATCACCTTCGAAGGGAGAGCTTATAATTCACGCGAGCATTTAATAAATCACTTTCTGATGAATATTCAAAAATAAAATGTTAAGCTCGCACATTTATGCACACTGTAAATGTTATATATTATTATTATTATCAGACCTACATTACCATTAATATACAATCTCCGGTAACATTCGCATCGCACGTACAAATATTTACCGCAGCTGTAATAAAAGAAACTTTTTCCGCAGCCGGCGCAATAAAAGAACCCGAGAATACAAAAGAAAAAGAAGAGGGATCTTTTTTTTTCTCTCTCCCGAGCCCACATCGTTTACAACGTCAACAGAAAAACAATAAAGCAATCCGTAGCCTCGGCCCATCGCGCGGTCCCGTAAATTTCCGGAAATTCATAAATTTTCGTAAATCTCCGGGATGAATCCCGAGACGTCCACCGGCGGTGAGGAATGGAGAGTGGGAGAGAGAGTAGATCCCGTCGGTCGGGACACACGAAATGAAGAGCAAACCGCCCACCGTAAAATGATTAACGCTCTTATATATATATATATATATATATATATATATATATACGCGCGGCGCTCGTATACTTTTTCCCCGCGGGAGTCCGGGCATCGTGTGGGAGAGTCGCGGTCGGCTCCGCGGCTTTTCTCGCCTTTTGCTTCTCTGCCTTCGGGAAGGTGAGAAACAGTAGGCCCCGATTGAACTGTTAAAAGGTAAATATAAGCAAGCGACGTGCGATGCTTTCAGCAATCCTCAGTGTGACTTTCGCTTTTGGACGAAACTTGTTTACACGTCGGACTTTTTCTATTTCGAGCGTGAATGCTAATTTTTTTTTCTTTTTTATTTATTTATTTATTTATTTATTTATTTTAAATGAGAAACGAGGAGAAGCTGTCCTTTGATTTTAAAGTGTTTATAAAAAGTATTACAAAAATATAAAACAAAAATTTTGAACAATATAAAAATGCATACTACGTGGATATATGAAATAATCGAAATAAATTATTACAAAATAAGTTTCACACTAATGGATTACAAAAACTGTAGCTAACCCCTTATATTATATTCTTAAATGATATACTAAACCATTGTTAGTTTACACAATTAATAATTTAAAAGTAATAGGTTGATACACTTAGATTTATAATTTTATATATTATTTTTCACTAGAATATAGGCGACAGATTAGGTTGACATTATATGCACCCCTGCACTTTCGATGCACCGCAATGATACCTGATATTTGCATACGATAAAGATGGCGCTTTTAGGCTGCACCCTTGCACAATTTTATACCGCTAAAAATAAATATTTTTTAAAAATAACACCATTTCAACTTGAACATATATATTTTCGTAGACTACAAAAGAAATTCCTCATTTCATAAGCATATTAATTTTCAGGAGCCGCAGCCTCAATGAACGACGGAAAGCGCTAAAAAATCTTACGACTATACTACGAAAAGTGAGGTTACACCTAAAGTGTAATTCGCTCAGTGTTAAACGAGTTCTCCGAACGACGGTTAGATGGCGAAGTCTTACGACTCGTCAATCCACATCAATATAGCACTCCCCGAGGCATATAGCGAGGCAAATTTCGGAGCCGCAGGCCCGGCCAGATTTCGTCGCTACCGTCCTCCAGTGTATGTAAGTCCGTTACAGTGTTGAGTCCCCTCCCCTCGCCCAACCATCACGAAACCTTTGATCCTCCAGCACAGCATCGCCGAGGGTTCGCCTCCGCCCTCGACACCTGCACACCTCGCCGGCGATCGCACCTCCTCAAGATGTCCCTGAAGTACATGTTCAAGTGTCTGAAACTGAGAAAGTGTCTCGGAAGTGTCCAGCGATGTGCCGCCACGTGCTCGGCGGTGGACTATCAGCGTGCCAGGAGAAGGACCGTCTCCATGCCTCAAGTTTACTACGGCGGCAGGCACACGGTCACGTTGCTGCCCGGAGCCGGGATCGGCCCTGAGCTCATGGATTACGTAAAGGAGGTAAATTTCATTTTTAGATCGCTTTCGACGTCATTTGCGGCGAATCCTCCAGTCGAGATACGTCGGAGCACGTGTCGAGTAAATTATTTGAATGGCCTTTTTTTTTTCGTTATCTTTGCGACGCCAGATTCTTCGCAAGAAGTTGTTCGGGCACCTTATCGCCCGCCAGCTTTCCCCAATTCTTCGCTCGATAAGGCGTTTTCTAGAGCTTACGAAAACTGCGTGTGGTTGTTTACAATGAGCCTAATCGATTTAGTATGCTTAGTTATGTTATCTTTTCACATCCATCAGAAGCGACTCATAGTTCTTCTAAAAGATCTTTAAATAGTTTGAATCATATCTACTTAGTTTGTTAGTTAATCAATTAATGCTGTGATTAGAATAGTTGATAATTTTGCTAAAGCTGATCTTGATTTAAAAAAAAAGTTAATCAGCTATATTATATTATTAAGTATTTTTAGTTTATTATTTCATTCGATCGATAAATTTATTTTATCGCTTTTACATTTCCTGCCGTCCGGATTCCCTTTAATGAAACTTAACTCCGGTTACCTTAAGTCAGCGGGACGTGGAAAGACGAAAATCCTTATCTCTATAGCTCGCACGTGGTGTTCAATTTAAATTCTCCGCTCGCTCCACTATACGTTACATCTAGAAAAAAATTGGAATATTCACCGATCAATTATTTTTCAACAGTCCATAAATTTTATATTTAGCTTGAATTTGTATACTTTTTTTAATCTTAAAGTAAATTTTTAAAAATAATTTTAATTAAGATGTAATTATTATGAAACATTCTTTACATAAATGGGATTTCGTGAAACAATGTAAATATAAAAGGAAATAATAATATCTAAAATGTTACCTCTTATCTCGAGACACTTGTTACTTATTCTTTGTTTAATTTTATCTCTGCACTTAAACAACAATTATTGCACAAAATACAAAAGAAAAAAGAAAAGAAACATCTTAATACCCAACAGGTCATAAATGAGCGTAATTACTTTGCAAATTATCTGTTTATAAGCGTGTCGTTACACCGAACGCAGCTATAATTAGAAATTGAATTATCTCAAAGATAAAAAAAAAAACGGAGCCTCGACTTTATCGTCGCGCGATGAAAAAAGATCAACCTTGCATTAATTCGATCTCCCTCAAAATCTAAAATTATACACTTTTCAAAAAAAGAAAAGAAAAAGATTACAACACTCCGCTGAAAATACCAATGATCGACTCCAGAAGAAAAGAAAAGAAAAAAAAACAGTATAATAATCTAAAATTATTACAAAAAAAACGTGTGGGTCTCGGGACCCCCGGTAGGAACGAAGTTCCCTCGGCTTGTTACCGCCACTATATACATAGA